>CANYLF010285488.1:0-17021 GCA_948193215.1 Bocquillonia castaneifolia
TTATTTTTTCTTTAAATTAACATATAAATGGGTATCCGATAACCATTATCCATTTAAATAACCGGATATCGGATACCAGATGCAGATATCCTGTACCCGAATCCTATAAATAGAACCGAATTCGGATAATGGATATCCAGAGGGTGAAATCCAAATCCGATCCGAATCCTGTTCGGATAGTAAAATCGAAATCCGTATCCGTCCCAAATCCAATAAAGAACTATCCGAATTTGCTTTATTCGGATCGGATCGAATCGGGGCGAGTATCTGAAAAAACCCATCCCATTGCCATCCCTAAGTAATGCACATATAAATAAAAAATGAATTCCATGATAATAGATAAGAACCAAATATGTGTAAGCAAATTTGTATGATATTAGTTATTCCCATATGAGAGCTATTCACTTTATTTTTTTTTAATTATTCGAACTTGAGTAATTCATTAATTATTCATTACATGTCTGGTTGGCGATTCAATTATTCATGAATGAAATTTCGAGATGGATGACAACATTCTTCAAAAGATAATCAATTTTACTACTACTACCTAGTTGCATATGTTTAGTACCTTTTACTTTTTTTTTTTGTCCTATAAGTATAATTCATTTTGTACTTTTAATACCACCCTCTAATTAATGAATTTAATTGTACTTAAATATTTCAACTCATTAATTTTTTTATAATTTGATAATGGTGGGTTTTGAATTCAAGACTTTTCACTCCCTATCTACATGGGTAGTACCAGTCCACTCAAGGTAGATTGGTAACTCACTTATTAATTATTTCATAGGACTATTTTTTTTTTTGGAGAGTTTTATGTTATTTACTGTCCACAAACTAACTTTCTTAAATACTTCCTCCAACTTTAAATATATGACGTTTTAGGATGCTATTTTTATTCCAAAACATATAATGTTTTCACATTTCAATACATTATTAAATTTTTTTTCTAATTTTACCCTCCATTCTAAAACAAAAATTTAATAGGGTAAGTAATATGATAAAAGGATGGTATTGTAATTTAATGTTAAAAGTTAGGCTATTTATTAACTTTCTTAATCTCTGTGCATTAATCTTAAAATTCATATATTTAGAAATGGAGGGAGTATCGTGTTTTTGAAATTGGACTACATGTATGGGAAAGAGGAAGTAATAATTAGACACGTGATAAAATTCAGATAAGGTTTAATTTGATGGCATGACATTATTTTTGACATGAATTGTTATTGAATTAGTCACTTCGTTTCAAATTAACTACTCCTCTGTTGACTATTATCTGTCATTTTAGACTAAAACATGTCCATAAAGGAAATTAATAGTGTTTTTTTTCTGTTTTTATAATGGATTAGCTAAGGAAAGGATTAAGATTTATCCTGTAATTAGTTAAAGAATGTGATTATTTATCATATACCTTGTTTGGTAATAAAAAGCTAAATCTAAGTATGAACTAATCACTCATTATATATCCTTTGTTTGGTTTATTGATTAAATTAATAGTAGGATTAAATAAATCAATAAAATTACTTAAATAACCTTAGATGTGGGTATTTTTGAAAATACAATAAAAGAAAGGAGGATAAATAAGTAAATTACAAATAAAAGTCAATGGGATTACTAATCCCATTGATGTGGGATTCCTAAACCCAGGGCGGAGGTGGGATTAGTTAACACCACATCCATGGGTTTAGTAATCCCGAGGGATTACTAATCCCAGCCTCATGGGATTACTAATCCCATCCTCACATTGTTATACCAAATAAGGTATTAACACTTATCACATGGCTTAATTAAGCAAGCCTCCCTACTAAACGACCCATAAAGGTTTTAAAAAGAACAACTCAACTTTCAATTATAATAAATATGAGAGAAGTGGGGGTAAAAGTGGAAAAAATAATAATGAACTCATTGATTTTCTTAATTGGATAGATAATTTGAAATAAGAAATCTTGTTCAAAAGGATAGATAATAGTGAACGGAGGGAGTATTCTTTTAGACAACATTAAAGGAATCATTAATTTTTTATATAAAAAAAGCCACTATAAAGGAATCATTAATGATTTTTTTTTATAAAAAGCCACTATAATGACTAATTACCCTTCATGTAATTATTAATGCTAAAGGGTTTGAAAAGAAAAACACAATTTCTAATAATAACAAATAGGAGTACTATAAAACAATTGAGGGTAAAGGTAGAAAAAAATAATAATGAACCCATTAATTTCCTAATAGATACTTAGATAATTTGAAACAAGAAATCATATTTAAAAGGTAGTTAATTTAGAATGGAGGGAGTATTATTGTTAATTTAAAAAGTGCAGAGAAAAAGAAAAGCAATTTAGCAATTTGATAATAAATTTGAAAAGTATTATTTGGCTAAAAAGTAAATATATGGGGAAAATTAATATCATTTTAAATTAAATGGCTAAAAATATAAATGTATATAAATATCGAAACTTAATTTTTTTTAAAATTAAATCTAAGTATATTAATAATTTAGTACTTAATTTTTTTTAAAAATTTGTAGATATGTAATAATTAATTATTATTTATTAAATTTTATCAAATGGCATCAAATAAAATACAAACAAATTATAAAAATAACAGATAGTATAATTAATTAACAAGAAATATAAGTTGCATAAACACTTAATTGATAATTGACAATAAATTGTAAAAATTATACTAACATAATTGTAAATCTAAGATTTTATTTTTGACATAAAAATTAAAAGGACTACATATGTATTTGTTGAATCATGCTTTTGGAAAAATATCAAAATGTTTTTTTTTCCAAAACTCTCTTTTGAGCCATCATGTGTACATGTGTATTTGTTGAAACCATATTTTCGGAAACTCAATTTAAGTCATTAATTATTAAATAGTAATGGGTGAACTTTCAATTGATCCATATTTTTCATGGTGTAAAGAGAATATTTTATGAAAAAAACAATGTGCTATCATGTGTAATAGATGTTATCTTTGTAAAAAAATTATAATTTTCTATAATAATTTCTATTGTGTTATTGAAACATTTATTTCGATTAAATTATAATTCACTTAAGAAATAAAATGCACTAAAATATTTTTTTAGTAAATTTCCAACGTGGATTTCACTTTCATATCCAATGAATCCGGTATACATAATCAAAATCGGTCAGATGTGATTTAATTTGAGTGTTATTAAATTGGAAGATAAGACTTTGTTAGCAACTTGAACGTTATTAAATTTGAAGATAAGGCCAATTTGTTCACAATTCACATGAAGCGTCATTATTCGTTATGGAGGTCTGACAAGACAGCCGATAGTGGAATAATTTAGGCCCTTGCCCCGCGCTTAAATGATTTTTTTTTTTTTAGCAGAATAAATTACTTTATTTGTCACGGTTTATTCTATCATACATAGATGGTATAACGGACCATATTCATGAGTACTCATCTGAATTCTATCCAGTTAAATAGGAAGTCAAATAGGATAATACTTGATTTAATCAGGTAATGGGTATCAGTAATACTCATATTCAAAAAATATCATACGGTATGGGTAAGGTATGGATAATACACTATCTTTATCCAAATCCTGCCTAAATTATTGGGTTTTACCCATACATATACCCATTACCCATATATATATATATATATATATATATGTAATCTAGTTTAACGCATGCTTTAACTTTTAGTGTTAAATTTAGGCTTAATTATCAAAAAATACCCAAAATTTTCAACTTTTAACAATTATATCATGAACTTTTAATAATTACATAGTAAACATTAATCTATCAATATTTTTCAAAAACACTCTGCTATCACTTTTTCGGTGAAAAAATATTACTGTAACTTGTTTTCAGTTAAAAAATTATCATTGTAACTTGTCAGAATAATTTTTTTAACTTTTAAAAAATAAACTGACTCAAATATTACATGTTAGTTATCTAAAAGAACTTAAATGCACTTATTTATTTTTACTTATGTGCTCTAATTTTAGACTGCAAGTTAAACATATACTTTTAAAAAAATAAAATTGTATATTTTGACCATTACAGTTGATGCAGTATTCAACTTATTAATTTAATTTTTTATTTTTAAAAATTACTACAGTCAGTCACACAATCATTTTTTACCCGTTAAATTGATTTTAGAGTTTTGAAAAAGAATTAATAGATTAGGATTTGCTACGTAAGTATTGAAAGTTTGTGATATAATTGTTAAAAGTTGAAAAGTTTGGGTATTTTTCGGTAATTAGGCCTCAAATTTATGTAAATATTTTATAAGTTGATACCCACGGGTTACCCAAAACCCTATGGGTTTGGGTATGAGTAAAATTTTCTTTACCCTCTAGGGTATAAGTATGGGTACGGGTATAATTTTATGATTTGGGTATGGGTAAGGGTATCATAGTACCCTACCCATACCCGACCCATTGTCATTCCTAAGCATACTCCCTCCTTCTCATAATAATAGGCAGTTTTGGAAAAGCATATGAATTAAGAAATTTATCAATTCAATATAAAAGTATTATTTTTCCTAAAATGTCCTTGTTGGAACTCTAAAATGTTATTTATGAGTTGACTGTTTTTAATTGAATTTGATATTTTCAATATAATAATTAAGGGTATTGTTATGTCTTAAAATTGCCTATTATTTTGGAACAAAAAAATAGCAAAACTGCCTATTATTACAGGATGAATGAAGTAACTTTGTTTTTAACAAAGTAAAGTTTACTTTGCAGATAACCACCATTAGATCATTATATGCACTTTAATCCAATGGTGGTTACTATAAAGTAAAAGCAAAGTAAATGTAAAATAAAGTTACAGTAGAATTCACCATCACACTCTAATACTCCCTTATTTTGAAATTAAAATTCTCTTAGAAATGATTTCTTGTTTAAAATTATCCATTTATCTAAAAAATCAATAAGTTAACTATTATTTTTAATTGAAGGGTGTTTTTGTAAATTAAAAATAAAAAGTTGATTTATGATCAATTAGGATGTATTATGACCAATTGATCTATGACCAATTTTACCCTTAACTTATGTATATCATTAAATGATTATTTGAATACTATTATTAAAATAATCATTTGAATCTTATGTCAATAATTTTTTTAATATGAATGCAATAACCTTAAAAGACAACTATATAAAAACAGAGGGAATATCAATTTTTTTTTGGAAACATATCAACTTTTTAGAAACAGAGGAAGCGATAATTAATAAGGGTATAATAGTTTTTCAAGTGTTAAACCAATCATTTTTTTTAATAAATGTGTACTAACCTTACAACTAAAAAACGAAGGAAGTATTGGAAAATGTGATAAGTGATTTTTTTTTGGGAAAAAAATGTGATATGTGATTAATTAAAGATAAAAATACCCTTTTTACGATGTCCCCACTTGGAAGTTCAACATCATCCATATAATAATTAATTAAGATTCTCTTTTTCTCAAAATGATACTCCCTCCGTTCTTAGTTATCTGTCCTTTTGGATAAGTGCACGCCTATTAAGGAAATCATTAGTGTTTTTTTATTTTTATAAAAAGCCATTGTGATGACTAATTTACCCTTCATGTAATAATTAATACTATAGGATTTGAAAATAAAAACCCAACTTACAATAATAATAAATATGAGAGAAGTGAGAGTAAAAGTGGAAGAAAATAATAATGAACTCATTGATTTCTCAAATTGACAGATAATTTGAAACAAGAAATCTTATTCAAAAGGAAAGATAATTGAGAAGAGAGGGAGTAAATTTTTGCAGAATGATTATTAGTGAGAAGTTCCCATCCAAAAATGAGAAGTTTCAATTACTACATGTGTTTGAAAGAATTTAAATGACAAATATAACCTTCTCTACTTCCGATCTATTATTCCCTCCTCTATTTAAAAACCAGTCTGGTCATTGACCCGTAAATATTAGAGGGTTAAGGGTTAAAAGTTTAATCGGGGTTGAAACGGTAATTCTAAGATACACGTGTGTGTGTATATATATTATTGATATTATACAACTAAATATATAAATAATATATGTAAAAAAAGTAATGTTAATTATTAAAAATATAACAATAAAAGTATAACTATAATTAAATAGAAATAAATTTATAGGTTATATTTCAATTGTACATATTTTAAAAAATTATTTTTTTAATCTTAAAATAAAATAAATTAATAATAAAAATTTAAAAAAATATAAATATTTCATAGGATGAATAATAGTCATATATTTTTAATTATTTGAATAAAAAGACATGATTTAAAATTTTTAACATGTAAAATATAAAAATAAAAAAGACCATTGTCGAACGGTAATCGGGTTGATCGGTTGTTGTTCAGTTAATTGGCTCAACAGGTTTTTAAAGGGTCTATTGCATGGGTTATTGGTCGACCGACCCATTTTCAAGGCTTGTTCCCGGTTTATCAGTTGAACCAGCGGGTTAGGCCGGTCTTAAAACCATCCTAGTAATAAGTTCCCTCCTAATAAATTCCCTCCAAAAAACACTTGAGAAGTAAAGCTTGTAGTTTATCATCAACTTTTATCTTCAGGTGCCTAACTGATTCACCAAATTCTAAAAACTCACTCAAATGATTTGTCCTTATTTGAACTTCAGCGTTATTGCTGAAATTTGAATTGTGCGCTTGTGGTTTTGTTTAGAGGAAAGGAGAAGCAAAGCAATGACAAGTGTTATTACTGATAGATTCATAGGCAGAGCTGCTGATGAACTGGTTGATACTGTGTGGCGCCAAATTGGGTATGTATGGAACTACAAAAGCAACATTGAAGTCCTTAACAAAAGAATTAAGAAGCTTGAGGGTGAAAGAAAGAGAGTGTTGCATCAAGTGGAGGAGGCAAAATGCAGAGGAGAAGAAATTGAAGAAATTGTTGATCTATGGCTAAAAGATGCAATTGCAGCCATCGAAGCCGGAAATGCAATTCTCCAAGAAGATAATGACAGAGCAATGAATAGTTGCTTGATTGGATGCGTTAATCCTAATTGGAAAACACGGTACATACTCAGTAGAAAAGCAAAGGAGGAGATACCAGCCATTGATGAACTTCAAAAAGAAAAGAATTTCGGAAGTGTCGTTGGCTATCGTGTTTCTGTTCAAAAATTGGATATTCCTAAGGACTATGAGCCACTTGATTCTAGAACCTTAATTTTGAATGGAATTATAGAAGCTTTAAAAGATGTTGAAGTTCATTTGATTGGGGTGCACGGAATGGGAGGCATTGGCAAAACAACGCTAGTCAGGCAACAGGTTGCTGCTCGAGTTAAAGGCGAGGGGTTATATAATGTTGTGGCTATAGCTGAAGTAGCTCAGAACCCAGATTTGAATAAAGTTCAACAGCAGATTGCGGATTGGTTGGGTTTCACATTTGATGTTCAGTCTACTGATGTGAGGGCGACTAGGTTACTTGCACGATTAAAACAGGAGGAGAAAGTTCTTGTGATTTTGGATAATGTTTGGGATGAAATTAGTTTCCGGGACATTGGTATTCCTTATGGAAATGATCACAAGGGATGTAAGATACTGATGACTTCGAGAGATTTAAATCTGCTGTCCAAAATGGGTTTGGATAGAGATTTTAAGATTCAAGTTTTGCAAGATGAGGAAGCATGGAAGCTGTTTGAGAAAAATTCAGGCAGAATTACAGGTTCTGAGATGCAGGAAGTAGCTATTCAAGTAGCAAAGCGATGTGCTGGTCTGCCTATTTTGATTGTAGCGGTTGCAAGAGCATTGAGAAACAAGGGGTTGTTTGAATGGAAAAATGCGTTAGAAGCTCTGAAAAATTTTGACAATGAGGAAATTGAATCCAAAGTTTACTCTGCCTTAGAATTGAGCTACAGAGTTTTGGGAGATGATGAGAAGTCCTTGTTCCGCCTCTGCGGACAACTTCAACCCCACAATTTGCTTATTACTGACTTGCTGAAATGTAGTGTTGGTTTGGGGTTGTTTACTAAACGTTTCACATTACAATCAGTGAGGAATAGACTGCTTACAGTAGTCAATAACCTCAAAAAATCTTCTTTGTTATTGGAAGGAGACAATGATGACCAAGTCAAGATGCATGATGTTGTTCATGGTTTTGCTGCTTCAGTTGCTTCCAAGCTGCATCATGTCTTCGCCAAGGCATCTGATGCTGTGGTAAAAGACTGGTGGGAGGAGGACATATCTGAAGAGTGCACTGCAATCTCTTTGCCATACTGTAAAATCCCGCCCTTGTCTGTGCAAGTTTTTCAATGTCCAAAACTTCAGTCATTTATGCTTCTGAGCAAGGATCCGTCGCTGACCATCCCTGATGATTTCTTTATTCAAATGAAAGAACTTAAAGTCTTGATCCTGAGAGGACTCTACTTATCACCACTTCCTTCATCGCTTAAATCACTTAAAAGCCTTCGAACATTGTGCTTGCATGACTGTGTTTTGGAAGACTTGGCTGCAATTGGAGAGCTGAGGAAGGTGCAAGTTCTTAGCTTGGATGGTTCTTCTGTCACTCGTTTACCAATTAAAATCGGGGAATTGACTCGACTGCACCTTCTGGATTTGAGGAATTGTTCAAGCCTTGAAGAGATACCTGCTGGTGTCCTATCACGCCTGACCCAATTGGAGGACCTGCATATGGGGAACAGCTTCGTGCAGTGGGAGGGAGCGGAAAGTAACGGTGGAAGAAAAAATGCTAACCTTGCTGAACTGAACCTTCTGCCGGAACTAGTCACTCTAGACATACATATCCACAATGCTGAGATGCTGCCTGGGGATCGATTCCCTAAAACCCTGGAGAGGTTTAGAATATTTATCGGAAGAGATTGGAACTGGTCTGGCGGGTACAAAACTTCAAGAACATTGAAACTCACGATCAATGCAGCCTCTCCAATCAATGAATTGGAGAGGGTTAAGGACTTGTTGAGGAAAACTGAAGATTTACGTTTGAATAACTTGAAGGGTGTGAAATGTGTGCTTTACAAGTTAGATGGAGAAGGTTTTCCTCAGTTGAAACATCTCCATGTCCAAAATAGTCAACAAATTCAATATGTAGTGGACCAGATGAGAATGGGATGCCGTTTCATTGCTTTCCCGGAATTGGAGTCCCTGGTTGTGGACAATTTAAACAGCTTGGAGAAGATATGTCACGGTCAACTTATGTTAGGGTCTTTCAGCAAACTACGAAAGTTGAAAGTGGGGAATTGTAATGTATTGAAGAATCTGTTTCCAGGATCCATGTTTAGAGGGCTTGAGCTGCTTGAAGAAATCGATGTAAATGGTTGCAAAACTATGGAAGAGATTGTTTTCGAAGATGATGGTATTGACAGAAAAGACGAGGTAATTGAGTTGAAACTATTGCGGTCACTGACTTTGGAATATCTACCTCAGTTAAAAAGTTTTTGCTCATCCCCCAAAAAGCAGGAGCTTCAAACAACTTGTACAAGCACTATGGAAATTACATCTGAAGTTGAGGAATCTGAAACTTCCCACCTAGTTTTCAGCAAAAAGGTTTGTTTTGCATCTTTCTTCTAGAGTATTTATTTTGCAACTCATTTTTTTCAAGTAAACCAAATGCAAAAAATAAGTTTGGAAGGGAGATGAGAACAACTTAACAAAAAGCATATTTTACTTCTCAAAGTTCTCCATCAGTCCATTGCAACCTATATTAAAGTGAACCAATTCAACTTTTAAACACCGATTTCAACCTATATTAAAGTGAAATATTTGTTTACCCTTTTAATTTTATGGATTAAAAAATGTCTTTTTCCTGAAATTAAAACGAAAAAAAAACTATATACTATTGCAGATTCAATTTCCTGGCATGAAAGAGCTGAAGTTGTCCTCAATTAATATGGAGAAGATTTGGCCAGACAAGCAAAAGGAAGTATCTTCAATCATTCAAAACTTAACAAGCTTGATTGTGGAAGGCTGTGGAAACTTAAGCTATTTATTTACGTCCTCTATGGTTAAAAGTCTTGCACAACTTAAAAAGCTTGAAATAAGCAACTGCAACTTGGTTAGAGAAGTAATAGTTGCAGAGGAATTAGAAGAAATAGAAGTGACAATCATGACATCAATTCCCAACTTAGAGTCCATGAAACTCAAAGGTCTTCCCATATTTAGAAGATTCTGCACTACTAACTTATTTGAATGTCCCTCCTTGAAAGTGTTGTGGCTAGAGAACTGTCCTCTTTTGCAGACATTTATCTCTACCTCGGTAACAAGAGATGCACTAGTTAATAATGAAACTGAACAGGGGAATTCTACTCTTTTTGATGAAAAGGTGACTTGACCCTTGTCTCTTTTTTGTCCCTAGTATTCCTGTTTCTTCCTTAACAAGCTGTTAATTATATTGCTATTATATGTAACAAGTGAAATTGATTTGTCTATAGGTTTCATTTCCTAATTTGGAAGAGTTGCATATTACACATATGCATAAGTTGAAGATGATATGGCATGATGAACTCCGAGAAGATTCATTTTGCAAATTAAAAGTGTTAAAGATAAAATATGGGAGTAAATTATCAAAATTTTTTTCATTTAAATTGTTGAGAAGATTTCAGAATGTGGAAGAAATGGTTGTAGAGAATTGTAGTGTACTAGAAGATGTATTTGATATGGAAACGGACTTGAAGGTACAAGAAATAATACATGTTGCAGTGGCCTTGAGAAATTTGATCATAAAGGACCTCCCAAACTTGAAGCATGTATGGAATGGGGATGCTTATGGAGTTTTCTCATTCGATAACCTACGAGTACTCGAAGTTTGGAGTTGTCAGAGTTTGAAAAGCTTGTTCCCATTTTCAATAGCCCAAGGTCTTCCACAACTTGAATGTGTTGAGGTAGATAACTGTGGAGTCGAGGAACTCGTTGCAATTGCAGAGGAAAGGATGGAGACGAATCCTGTATTTGTATTTCCTCGACTAAAGATTTTACTCCTTTGGCATTTAAAAGAACTAAAGTGTTTTTACTCATCAGAACATACTTTAGAATGCCCACTGCTAGAAAGCCTGACAGTGTGCGACTGTAAGAAATTGTATGTATTTACTTTCCACTCTCAGGACATGAAAGCAGTAGGCATGGTGAAGCAGCAGAGACCATACGTGCAACCACTTTTCTACCAAAGACAGGTATTTGGCTCAAATGCATACTCATCAAACCTTTATTCATGAACATATCAATGGTTTTCAACTTTCTTTGATTCATTTTCAGATTGTTGGCAACTTGAGGAGATTAGGACTTAACTACAAAGACATTACGACTATGGTTGAAGGACAATTTCCAGTAGATTTCTCTCACAAACTAAAAGATCTCGATCTCGATCTTGACTGCTCCTATGATGCTTCAGCGGATTTTTCAATTTTCCATTTGCTTGAAAAATTCACGAATGTGGAAATACTTTATTTAAGACGTGGAAATTTGAAAGAACTAGTCCCACATGGTAATGTTGATGATGGAGATGCTGGGCTTGTCAGCCAGATACGAATCTTGAGACTGGATGGCTTTCCAAAAATGAGGCATTTATGGAATGAAGACTGCCAAGTTCTTCAAAATCTTCAAACTCTAGAATTATGGCAGTGTCATGGATTGATCAACTTGGCACCGTCCAATTCATCTTTCCAAAATCTAATAACTCTGGATGTCTGGAGATGCCATAAATTGGTGAACTTATTATCAATCTCTACGGCTCAGAATATGGTCAATCTCACCAACATCACTGTAAGAGAATGTGCTATGGTGACTCGAATTGTATCAAATGATGCAGATGAATCTCAATCTCAAAGTGAAATCATTTTCAAGAAATTGGAAACTCTGATACTTTATTGTTTGAGAAGTCTCACTATCTTTTGCTCATCACCGAGTTGCATCATCAAATTCCCATCTCTGGAACAAGTAATTGTGTCACAATGCCCCAAGATTAAGTCTTTTTCTCATGGAGTCCTCAGTGCTCCAATGCTAAATAGAGTTTATTTGACACGAGAAACAGATGATTGGCGTTGGAATGGGGACCTTGATAACACAATCAAACAACTGTCTAGAGAATTGGTAAGTTCTATATTACCTCTCTTAAATTCTGCACCAATCAATTATCAAAAAAATTCTGCACCAATTGCTCCGTTTGTTCTACACAAACTTTAATTAAGCATCTTTCTTTTTAATCGTATAATAGCTAATGAAGTACTTGACTGTTACAGGTTGGATTCAGTGGCCGAGAGTATGTGAGACTTTCTGAATTTCCCCAACTACAAGAGGCATGGCATGACCAGCTTCCTGTCACTTTCTTTTACAATTTAAGGTGGCTGGATGTAGGTGAATGTGCATTTTCCGCCAGTTCTGTTCCGTCCAGTCTGCTACCCTTTCTGAATAATTTGGAAGTGCTCGAGGTCAGAAATTGCCATGCGGTGGAACAGGTATTTGATCTGGAAAGGCTAAATGAGGTCAGAAATGTTGGATATCTGTCCAAGTTGAAGTTTTTGCGCTTGATTGATCTACCAAGGTTGAGGCTTCTTTGGAGTGATTTTCCTAAGGGGAATTTTGATTTCAAAAACCTCAAAGTGTTGAAAGTCTACAACTGTAGTAGTTTGAAATATATTTTAACTCCTATTTTGTGCTTTAGCCTTTCGGGACTGCAACAATTAGCAGTCAAATATTGTGACATGGTGGAAGAAATCATCACAGCAGGCTCTGCAAAGGAGGAGATGATACTTCCATTGATGAAATCCATTACTCTCGAGTCTTTGCCCAGATTAATAAATCTAAGTTCGGAAAGTAATATTCTGCAATGTCCATCTCTGGAAGAGATTAGTGTAGTTGACTGCCCTGCCTCATTTACTAGTTCATTTCTGGGAGAAAAAGAACCAAATGTAACACATGGAATTACCAAGCTAAAGGTCAGTTGTGCATTTTGTCAAAAAAATTTAAAAAAAAAATCAATCAAAACAAATTACAAAAAACGTGCTAATGAACAGAACATAATTTTTTTTGCAGGTTGATTCTCCAAACATTATGGATCTAAAATTGTTGTCATTGAACATTGAGAAGATATGGCATGGTCAAATGTTGGAAGTTTCTACTTGCATCAAAAATTTGACAAGCTTGACTATTCATGATTGTGGTAATTTACAATATGTATTGTCATCATTAATGGTTAAAAGTGTTGTGCATCTCAGAAGGATCGAGATATGCAATTGTAAGATGATGAAAGAAATAATAGTCATGGAAGGACTGGAAGAAGAAACGAGGGGCAAGATGTTACTTCGTGAACTTGACTTCTTGAAGCTCAAAGATCTTCCGAGACTTGCACAATTTTGCACAGGCAATTCAATTGAATGCCCTGTCTTGAAACAACTTTGGATAGAAAACTGTCCTGAGCTGAGGACGTTCATCTCCACTACAAATGCTAACATCAAAGCCAGCAGTGAAATTAAAAACTGGAACTCTCCCCTCTTTGATTATAAGGTGACTCTTTTCTATTTTCTTCTTTAATTTTTCAAATTCCTTTTTCTTTTTGCAAATTGCAACACCCAGAATTGTTCCTGTAAGAAAATTTGGAAATGTTAATACCGTATTTCTGATGATGCAGGTCGCATTCCCTAACTTGGAAGAATTAAAACTGCTCAACATAAGCAGTGTGAAGGTAATCTGGAGCAATGAACTCTCTGAAGATTCATTTTTCAAACTGAAAAAATTGGTCATCCAGCATGCAAAAGAACTACAAATTATCTTTCCATCCTATTTGGTGAGAAGTTTTCAAAATCTTGAGTGCCTGCATATACAAGGTTCTGATGCTCTCCAAGAGGTGTTTGATCTCAAAGAACTGAAAAATGGTAAAGAAAGGAATGCTGCAGTGGCCACTCAATTAAAAATTTTGGAAGTATGCAGGCTCCCAAATTTGAAGCATCTATGGAACGAGGATCCTCAAGGACTCGTTGAGTTTCGAAACCTATGTTTAGTTGATGCATCTGACTGTCCAAGTCTAAAATGTCTTTTTCCAAGCTCTATAGCAAGAAGCCTACCTGATCTAGAACAACTTCAGATTGTTGGTTGCGGGATCGAGGAAATTGTTTCCAAAGAGGAAGGAACAGAAACTCCATTTCAGTTTGAGTTCCCTAAATTGTCTTCTATGGTATTAAGGAGTTTGCCTAAACTTTACACATTCTTCCAAGGAGCACATACTATCAACTGCCCACTGCTAAAAAAACTGAGTGTATCTCAATGTGCCAGAATTCAGATATTTGCACCAGAAATTCAAAACTTCCAAGGAAAAGGGAGGGAGGAATGGCTCCACATTCAATCTGAGCAACCATTTGTGTCCTTTACAGAGGTACAGGCTTCAAAATTTGTTTCAATTTTCAAAGATAATATCCATTCATTTTCTAGTAAAATTGACCTCAATTTGAGCCCAACTTTGTCAACAAAATGTTTTACTGCAGCTATTTTCTTGGATTTGGACAGTATAGTGTCTAAATTAATTTGAGCTTTGTTTGATGATTGAGCTCATAAATGAATATAATGATGCCTCAAGTCATTTAAGTTAATTAATTGGTATAATAGGAAAAAAGAAAATTTAATTAGTCAATTAATTTTCCAATTCTCACTTGCTTTTGTTTGGTTGTCTTTCAGATCATCTGCAACTTGGAGGAATTAGCATTCAACAGTGAGGATGTCACATTGATAGGTAAAGACCAGCTTCCAGAGGATTTCTTTCACAAACTCAAAGTACTCGAGCTTAACTATTTTGATAATGACCCTGCAATTTTTCCATTTGATCTTCTTCAAAGATTCCCAAATTTGGAAAAACTTCTTGTGCTGCATAGTGAATTCAAAGAGCTTTTCCCACATTCAGAACTTTGTAGGAAGAAGAATCATGAAATAACTCTTGCAAAGCTACAATATTTACGATTGGATAAGCTTAGCAGTCTGAAGTACATTTGGCATCCAGACTCCCAGCTAGAGAAAGTTCTTCAAACTCTTGAAAAACTAGAAATTTGGAATTGTGACAGTTTGATCAATATAGCAATCCCCTCTGCTTCTTTGAGAAATCTCACAAATCTGGATGTAGTGAACTGTAAAGGATTAGTGAACTTAATGACTTCATCAGAAGCAAAAAGTATGGTGAACCTCAGAAGATTGAGCATAAAGGAATGCTATATGATGCGAGAAGTAGTATCAGATTTTGATGAAGATGAAATAAGTGATGAAATTATTTTGTCCAATTAGAAAGTTTGGAGCTTCATTGTTTATCAAGCCTTACGTTCTTCAGTTCAGGGCATCTCAATTTCAAGTTCCCATCATTGACTGAAATAATTACCAGCCAGTGCCCCAAATTGCAGGAATTTTCAAAAGGAGCTGTAAACACTGAAATTCTACAGAGAGTACTATTGACAAAAGAGAGAGACAGAGAGTGTTGGAATGGCAATCTTAACTCCACTATAAAACTTGTTAACAGGGATGGTATGCATTTCTCCTAACTATTAAGTTAAACTGCAGAGAAAGGTATCTCAGTACTCTTAATGTCTTTAGACAAGCTTTACTAGTACAATCTAGCATTCTTATAGCTAGATTCAAATCAATCAAGTTGCTTTGTAGTAGAATGGTGCTAGATGACATAATAGAGCTTGATTGATTATGAAGAAAAACTGCAGTTTTAATTTGAATCTAGCTACATCTCTTTTCTCCGAAAGATTCCAACACCACCAAATTAATGCCATGCATGTTAATTTATCATCTTCTGTTGCTTTTTAGATGCTGAAGCTCATTTTGTTGTCTTGCAAATTGCTTTTTCATTCGCATGTGTAATGTCTTCTTGCAATTAATTTGTGGAGAATCTGGTTCCGCTTCTGATACTGCACATCGTTAACATTTTTAACATAAAATTTTTAGAGTAACTAAAGTTTCGCATTTTGTTTCCTTTGGTAATCCAATTGTGTACGTAACAATTTTCAAGGCTTCAAAATGATTTTATAGCAGCAAAGAGGGTGTTGGTGGTCTTCACAAACAGAATGCTCCGACTGGAAAGCATTCCAACCTTTGGGTTTTTAATCTATTATATGTAAGATTTAAATAAAATAATATTGTTGGAATGAAAGAAAAATATTACTTTATAGAGCTTATTAATTTATCGCATAGTATTTTAGTACATTTATCCTAGTTGGAATTGGAAAAAATTACTACCTCCGTTTCACAAAAAGAATCCATTATTCCTTTTTAACTTGTCCTACAATAAGTGTCCACCTATAAAATCAAGAGCACATTAATTGCTTTTTTTTTTTTCAAATTATCCTTAATAATTTACATATTTCCAAAGCATATTAAATGAATTAACACTGTAAATAATTATAATTGATGTCGGTGGAATTAACCATAGTTTTGAAACTAAATATATATAGAGTGGAGCAGGGTGTTAAACTCTAGGGAACTTTGAGCGATTTTGTATAGGGATGGCAAAACGGACCCTATTCTTGGGTACTCACCCAGACCCTACCCGGTCAAATAGGGTAATACCTGGTTTGACCGAATAATGGGTAATACACTACCCTATCCATACCCTTACCCATATATATATATATATATATATGTATATATATATATATATAATTTAGTTTAATGCATAATGCTTCAATTTTTAATGTTAAATTTAGGCCTAATTCCCAAAAAACACCCAAACTTTTCAACTTTTAACAATTATATCACGAACTTTTAATAATTACATAGTAAACACTAATCTATCAATATTTTTTGAAAAACACTATGCTATCATTTTTTCGGTGAAAAAAATTACTGTAACTTATTTTCTGTTAAAAAAATATCATTGTAACTTGTCAGAATAATTTTTTTAATTTTTAAAAGACAAACTGACTCAAATATCACATGTTAGTTACCTTAAAGAACTTAAATGCACTTATTTATTTTGACTTAGGTGCTCTAATTTTGGACATGAAGTTAAACACATACTTTTTAAAAATAAAATTGTATATTTTGACTATTACAGTTGATGCAGTATTCAACTTATTAATTTAATTTTTTATTTTTT
>CANYLF010285730.1:0-18035 GCA_948193215.1 Bocquillonia castaneifolia
AAATAATCTGTAAAGGATTTTAATAAGGATTTGGTTAAAAATATAAATTCCTTATTTGATAAGGACTAGGATTTAAATTGTTATTATTTAAAAGGAGTTTTAAATAAATAATAATTAGAATTCATTTTTAACCTAACCCTAGCTGACTTGTATATATACATATATGTATCATACAAGATATCAGATGAATGACATACAGAGATCTGCAAATCGTATTTTATATTGAAAATAAAAAGAGAAATGGAGAGAGAAAAACCCTAATTTGTTTTGAGAAAATGAATCTGAACTAGCATTCAACCATATCATTCATTATTTGTTCGTGTGTGGCTACTTGTAGAGGGTGGTCATCTTTCAGAAAAGCAGCACCTTTGAAGATCCGAATAAACCAAGACGCAGAACCTGAAGGCTCAACAATTTGATCTACAAAGGTAATTTTCATTTATCCTTCCTTCACTTTTTTTGAAACGCATGTGATCCTTGGTGGGTTAAGGGATTAAGAAAAGAAAAAATTTAATTTTCGCTGCGTCCATGTTCCAATCTGATTGGAATATTCTACATGTAACCCAACAATATATTTATTGTGCATGTATGTTTCCTACAATTTATGAATGAAATGGTATGCTTAGAATCCCCCAAAAGCTAAAAATCTGTGACTTTTGGTTGTTGGTGTTGAAGTGGCATTAAAGCACATCCAAAGCCAGTGTAGGAGTGGTGTTGGTATGCTTATAACGCCACTTCAATTGCAGATGCGATGGGTTGTGACTTTTTGACTTCATTTTTAACTTCTTTCGGACCCCGGACTTCCCTAAATGCTAGAAGTTGCATATAAAAGCATTAGGTCACTTTAGAAGCTTCAAAAAACATCAACTCGACTTTGACTTACTCCTCAAATCATCAAGATGTTCTATAATTCACAAAAAACCCTAAAATCTTCAAGGGTGTCAAGAGTTTGAGTATTGGAATTCCTTAGAAAAATTCCACCTTAGGCAGTTCAAATCTTTTCTAAAGTTCAACTTTGACTCCAAACTTCATCCTACAGCTGACTATTGGAGCATCAAACATAATGTCTTCCGCTTTAACGGCATTAAACTTTGCCCCCTATTTGAAGAGTTTGAGGGAATTTTCGGCAAGGTTCATGAATCTAATGCTGCCATAGTTTTACCCAGCTCTAGATCTCATTCTCTAGAGTCCTTGGCTGTTTTCTTTGATTTAACTTGTGACCAAATGTTATCTTGTATGGAAGATGAGTTAATTTCAACCCAGAGATTGCAAGAATTTGGAGTTTCCAAGCCAATGGGTAGTAGGTCCTAGCAGATGATCATTAGCTTTTGCCTATACTCCCACTTTTTGCTGATTTCTTCTGAAAGCAAGGGAAATTATCAGATTGCCCATGTGCTAGAGCAAGTGGATCAAGGTTATAACGCTTTTCTACTTATCTTGGCTGAAATAATTATTGGACTGGACTCTGTTAAGAACACTCAATGTCTTCGGGGCAGTCCTTTTCTACTCCAATTATGCATTCCCCCTTGCTTTCTTACTATTCTCTCTTATTAGCTTGATTAACCCTGATTATGTTGTTCACCAGATCTGGTTAAAGGAAAAGCTAGGCATAATGATGCCCCAGCAAATCCTATGACCTACACACCTCATCAATTCCAATCTAGGAGATATGCTCTGACTCAAGCCAAACGTGCTGGACTCCAAGTTATTGGTGGTTGGACTTCTTTCCTTGCTTCTAGAAGTGAGGATGCCATCCGTTGGCACTGTGAATGGTGGAAACTGACTTTTGTAACTGTCAGTTCTACAGATAATTGTGTGGTTATTGCTGGCTTTAGGACTATGACCTTCTACATTCCAGCTAGGGTTTGTAGACAATATGGGATGGTGCAGAGAGTCCTTGTTACTATCCCTACTTTCACGCCCTATACTGTTACTCCTTATTTCCTCAGGGATACCCGTATCTGATGGGCTGGCAAAACTATTGTGAGGAATCTAACTTTTACCCGTAGAGCTACCTCTAATGATGATTACAAGGCTTGGGTTGATCTAGTAAGTGTCATTTTTGTGATTGGGTTATCTAATTCTGATGATGATCTCATTGGTGTAGATTACCAAGACTATGTTAATGTGAAGGCTGAGCTGTCTGACGATGATAGTAGAAGTGATGAATTATATGATGCAAGCAACACAAAGTATACAAAGAGAGCTAGAGAAGCAAGAAATGCATTGGAAGCTAGTTTTAACAATATCAAGTGGAGCAAGAAGAATAAGAAAAATTAGGTCTCATAACTGTTTATTTTATTTATGCAAGGTTTTAACTTTTTAGTTATGCAAACATAGAATTAAATATCATAAGTAGGCTTGACAATTTTCTAATGCAAAGTTTATTTTATTAATATTAGCACAATAAGCGTACTTTAACAGATTACATTGGACATTACTGCCATCTCACTTTCTTCTCTCCTTGTTTATTTTGCCTTTATTTTTTGCCTAGACTGCCTCTTTCTGAGGTTTTGAACCTAGCATACTTGCCCTAATTTTTGCCTGGAACACCTTTTTATAAGGCTTTCACTCCAACGGGTGCCCTAATTTTTACATGAGCCATCCAAATGGATTTTCAACTCGTCGGGCTTTTATTTTTGTACATTTTCTTGAAGGTAGTATTTCTTAAGATGGTCCAAGTTGAAGGGTTCTCTAAACTTGTTCCCTTAAATCTGAAATCTTCACACAGGTAGGATCTTATTGGCTAGATATGGGCCTTCCCGGTTTGGCTTGAACTTTCCTTTTGGATCAAATGGAATAGGTCTGGCTTGCTTCAGCACCCAATCCCCATTCTTTAACTGGCTTAACTCTAAAACCTTTTTTGAATGCTCTAGCTATCCTCTGTTAATACACTTGAGTGTGGTGCAGAGCTTTCTTTCATTTCTCCTCTAAAGACAACAACTGTTTATACCTCAATTTAGCCCATTGTGTTTCAGGAATCTCTGCTTCTAAAGCCACTCTCAGTGATTGAATCTGAGTCTCTATTGTCAGCACAACTTCCCCTCCAAACACCAAAGAATAGGGCGTTTCCCTTGTTGCACTTCTCATGATTGTATTATAGCCCATGAGTGCATAGGGTAACTTGTCTGCCCAGTCTTTATATGTTTTCACCTTCTTAGCCAGAATCTTCTTAATTATCTTGTTAGCTACTTCAACTACACCATCAGCCTGAGGTTTGTAAGGTGATGACCTGTGATGTTCAATCCCCTTTTCTTCTAGCAAATTTACTGTCTCCCCTTGGAACTGAACTCGTTTGTCTGAGATGATGTGATGCTGTTGCCCAAATCTATTGATGAACTTTTTGTTGATGAAGTCAGCCATATTTTTACAGTAACCATTGGAAGTGAGACTTCTTCCATATAACAGGAAAAATACTCAATTGCAATAATAATGTATTTGTGCCCGTTAGAAGCTGTCGACCTCATTTCTCCAATGATATCAATCCTCTTAGCTGAGAAAGGCCATGGAGATGTCAGGTTGTGTAATTCAGTAGACAGCAGATAAATCTAGTTCCCATGCAGTTGGCATTCATGACATCTTCTTACCAGTTTCAAGCAATCTCTGTCCATCCTATCCCAGTAGCAACCTTATCGAACTATCTTCTTGGCCAAAGTGTGTCTACTAACATGAGGTCCACAAACCTCTACATGGATTTCCTTTATGACTTCTTCTACTTCATTTTGATCAAGGCATCAAAGTAGTATCCCATTTAGAGCTCGTATGTATAACATCCGCTCGTGTTAAGTGTAATTCCTCGAGGTGACTCTCAGAGCATGTCTCTTCTTTCCCAAAGCTCCCTATGGGTATTCTCCTTTTTCTAGGAACCTCAAAACCTCATAAAACCACGGCTTCTCCTTCGGTCCATACATAGTCATCACCCATTCTCCCTAGTAACAAGGAATTCTTGATCTACACATTACTAATGGTTTCATTGCTATATTCCTAGGATTCTCCCACATTGATGCTAGAGTTGTAAGTGCACTAGTCATCTGATTCTCTTCCTTTGGAAGATTTGTGAATGTACAATTTGAAATACTTAAGGTGAGCATCTGAATGTATTCCGCATACGTTTTTAGCTTCTCATCTTTGACTTCCCAATTTTAAGAGGCTTGATTGATTATGAGCATCGAATTGCCATAGATGGTGAGATTCTTTACCCCAGCTGCAATTGTCATTTCTAAGCCAAACACACATGCTTCATGCTCTGCCATGTTGTTAGTGACTTTGAAATCCAGCCTCTTATCTAAAGGAATGTTTTCTTCTTTAGGTGTGATCAGAATAACCACCACTCTAGCTTCTTTCTGGTTGACTACTCTGTCGAAATAAAGCTTCTACCCATTTTCCTTTATTAGGTTTAAAGACTCATCAAGAAAATCATATACCTATGTTTCTTGGCCCTCTATTGGATTTAGAGCAAGAAATTCTGCTACTGCTCTTCCTTTGATGGTCTTTCTAGTCAAGTACTGTATGTCAAATTTAGTCAACAATACTAACCATTTGACAAGCTTCCCTACTAGAACTAGAGCTTCATATAAGTGGCGTAATGGATCAACTTTGGCTACAGCTTGAACCTAGTAAGGTTAGTAGTAGTGCCTCAGCTTCCATGTCATCCATATTACCGCCAAGCTGGTTTTCTATACAACATCATACTTTGCTTCGGAGGATAACAACTTCCTACTAAGATAATAGATGGCATGCTCGACTCCATCCTTATTTTGTTGTGCGATCATTGCTCCTATAGCATCATCCTCCAAAGCCAAGTATAATATTAATGGCTTCCCTGCCCTAGGTGGTTGCAGGATAGGTGGGTTCATTAGATATTGCTTGATTTTGTCAAATGCTGTTTGACATTGTTCATCCCAATCTATCTTCTAACCCTTTCTGAGTAGCTTGAAGATAGGCTCACAGATCGTATACATAGTTAATCTGGATATGAATCTACTGATGTACTGGACCTTCCCTAGAAAACCCCTTACTTCCTTCTCAGTCTTGGGTGCTGGCATGTCTTGAATGGCTCTGATCTTGTCTGGGTCCACTCCAATCCCTCTCTAGCTCATAATATTTCCAAGGAGCTTTCCAGAAGTTACTCCAAAGATGCATTTCTTAGGATTGAGCCTCAAGTTGTACCTCTCAACCCTTGCTAGGAATCGGTCCAAGGCTTCAAAGTGCCCTTCTTGAGTAGATGACTTGACCATCATATCGTCCACATAGACCTTGATTTCTTTATGCATCAAGTCGTGGATTAGGGTTGTGGCCATCCTTTGGTAAGTTGCCCCTGCATTTTTTAGTCCAAATGGCATGACATTGTAGTAATAGATACCCCATTCTATGATGAAGGCTATCTTGATCTTGTTTACAAGTGCCATAATGACTTGATTATAGCCAGCGAAGCCATCAGTGAAGAATACATGACACTTGATGCTACGCTATCCACCAAAACATCAATATGGGGTAGCGGAAAGTCATCCTTCATCGATGCTTTGTTCAGATCTCTGTAGTCGACACACATTCTCACCATTCCATCTTTTTTGGACACCAGGACTATGTTGGCCAACCATTCTGGCCTGAGTCTTCACAGCTTCTGCTTAACCAGCTTCTTATTTGGATCTGTAGGGATGCGATGTTCTGCAATGCTTCTGTCAATACCTGGCATGTCATCATATGTCCATGCAAATACTCCTTTTCTTTTATTTAATATTTTTTTAAAATTTTCTCTCTCATTAGCAGTAATATCAAATGTAAGTGCTATTTCCTTTTGATTATCTTTTATGCCAAGATTGACAAAATGAATTTGCATAGAATTAATGTCAAAAATGCGTATAGTTTGATCTACGTATTGCACAGTGCCATCAAGTAAAACATCGTACAAGTAAGCAAAATCAACATTTAAATTATTGACCTTTGAAAGAAAAATAGAATGCAAAGAAAGAAAAGTGGCTGCATTTTTTTTTATTAATATTGTTTCAAGGAAAGCTTATTTAGACAACCTACCAAGCAAATCTAATCAACAAATGTTTCTAAATCCTATTAGGTAGCCTGGATCTTGGATGATGCTTCAGATTTCCATATCTTCTAGCCTGCCATTCTTCCTTAGCTCTTTTTCTTATTGATCCTCCATGAACTGTAGCAGGGCTGGCACCTCATCAGCATGATATCAGATTAAATAGTCCCTTATCCATCGATTCTCATCCTTTGTAAACTCTAAAGCAGTGGAGTCTCCCAGCAATCCTTCACTAATGAGATTCCATTCATCAGCAAAGCCCCACATTCCTTGACCAACATCTATAATCACTCCTTGTTGAACAAGCTTTTAGAATTCATAAAGAAAGGTTGGAAACTCTTCCAAGTAGTGTCCATTATGAGGATGGAACTGGCAATAAGGAGTATCCATGTCTAGGAGAGTCGCTGTATGCATCATTTGTGGAATCAATCTTCTAGTGAGCATTCTATCATGCATATCCTATGCTGAACTCCTCCAGCTTCCTCCAAATAGATCATCCCTAAGGATCACTCTTCTCTTAGGAGTCTTAGGTTTGTAAAATTTCCTAGGTTCCTTTTCTTCTAGCTTATCTTTGGTGATGATTACATTCAGAAGTTCCCTCAATACACCACAGTGATCAGTATCATGTCCCAGGCAAACACAATACTTGTAGTACTTTCATGCATTAGGTCCCTAATGTAATGTAAAGTTAGGGGGATGTGCAACTTTAGGACTGAGCAGTCTTTTTTCATACAGATAGTTAAAATTATCTGACAACGAATGGTTGATATTAATTACTGAAATGTCTTGTGGGATCTGAGGGACTGTCTCTTCTATCTTAGGGAGGAAGAAATCTTTGAAGTGATCTCTAAGAAGTCTAGCATCAGTCCGGACCTTAAAAGGGTAGCCCTTGGTACCATACTGAGGCGGTTCCTTCTAAGGATAAAGGAAACACCCTCAATGCTTATGCTGGTGTAAGAAGCATTGCCTCTAGGATGAGATCAAACTACATGATGTGAAGTCTTGGGTCTGAAGTGCCATTGAACCTCTCCATAGGGGGCATTTCAAAATCAAGTGGAAGTGAATCTCCTGGCAGTGGTGGCATTATCTTCTCATTCCTTTGCCTTTCTTCCTGAGAGCTTTCCGGACTTCATTTTGTACTAGGTTCTGGCTTACTTGAAAATGCACATTATTCAACGCATTACTAAGGGGATTCAAGATGCTGAAACTCTTACACCTAACTAACATGCACATTTCTTACAATGATCCGGACTTGATTCCGTTATGAGGCCTTGTTGGGCATCAAAGTAGCCTTGTTTCTCCATCTAATCAAGAATTCAGAGAATGTCTCACCATCCTTTTGTTTTGTTATCTCCAAATCCCTTATGGAGACTTTAAGGGTAGCATTATAGGAGAACAGACCCCTGAATGCCTCATTAAGAGCTTTCCAATCAGACTTGATGGTTACCGGCTGAGCATTGTACCAATCAGATGCTACTCCCTCCAAGGTTAAAGGAAACAAACCCTGCTTTTGCTCCCCATTCAAAGTTGTTGCCGACATCATGGTTATGTATTGCTTGAGAGGCAATTTTGGATCCGTAGGTCGATTGAACTTAGGAACATTAGGCATCTTGAACTTAGGTGGTAGTCTAGTTATCCCATACAAGCCTAAGTTGTCAAAATCAAAGTCTTGGTCTTTGCCCTTGACCATCGCTTGGAGCTTCTCCATCTTCTTAGTCAAAGCATCCAAGGCCTCTTAGTTAGGGTGTCTCTCCTCATCCCTCTCCTCATCACTACTTTGGGACTCATCCTTTCTATGTTCATCCCTTTCTTCAAAGGCTTTCTTGATGCTCTTGTCCATCATTTCTTACAAGGTCTTCAGGATATCATCAGTTAACCAGGCCATGGTGCTTGGGGAAGTTAGAGCTTCTAGAGTTGGTGGTGGTGCATTTCGTCTAGGTGTTTGGCTTTTCTTGCCTAAGACTTTTTGGAGGACTCTATGTTGCTGTAAAACAAGGGGTTAGCATGCCATGCTATGTATGTAAGGATGCATGAATGCATGTATGCATGAATGAATGGAACAACCAACACAAGCAAAAAACGTTAGTCAATCATAATTACTACTAAGTGTTAGACCTTCCAACCTTATTTCTCCCACACACATGTTTGTTTGGCCAAGTCAATACCTAGGAATGGGTTTGGGCCTTCGCATCAACAGGAGATGCTATTGCTGATGTAGTATGCATGTTCGCATAGAAAAACTCTCAACATCCAAATCAAATAATAAGTTATTATGACATCCTTATCCCATGTTTTTGTCTTAACGAATTTCCTTAACGTTTCCCTCATTTCTGGGTCATTTGAGTGTTAGTCAAGTACATTTAGACCAACATACCAACATCCCTTTCACAAAGGTATTAATCAAGGTTACCCTTCTCAAATTCTAATTGATCCTATGTTGTAGGGTTTCTAGCATTAGTCAGGTACAATTAGACCAATACTTGACCCCTCCATAGGTAGCAACTAGAGGTTTGATTTAAAACAACAACACTAGATTCGGGCATCATAAGGGCTTCATGGTATCATATAAGCAAACAACATTTGGTAAGTCCTAGTGGAAATTGCTAGGGTCGTTACATGGCTTCAGTTGATTAAACTAGAGAAGGTTCCCATTGAAGGTGAACTCCTATTAACCATCTCCCTTCTTCAAAAAAAGTTCAAGCAATGGTAGGACATTCTTCTCAGAATTTCCCATTAACTATCACTCATTAACCATAGCTATGATGGTAAGCAATAGTAGGATAATTCCAACTATGAGTGGTACTTATTGATTTTGCCACCCAAGAAGTGCGCATTGAAAATCAGGGGCAACTTGACCAATGGTACTCACGAGGTAGGGTAATGCAAGCATGCATTTCAATTAAACTAGAGTTTGGATTAATAATGAGAAGTGCCTATAATCACATGAATCCATAGTCTGTCATCCCCAGTGGAGTCACCAAATTGTAGACAAAGAGGGGTTTCCTCAGTAGTTCCAGCCTGATTGATGATTGTGGCACTACACGTTTAGCGTAAGGAAGATAATAATGGATTCACCACCTGAACCGACATCAGGAACATCTTACATGGTGTGCATCTCAATTCCCCTAAAAATGCAAAGACACATTGACCTCAGAGATTCTGTTATCGGACTACCGCATTCTTAGGGTTTGATTCTTTACAAGTCACTTCTAGAGTTTTTCTAACCTTCATTTCCTCTATGGCAATTATATCAAAGTAATAACACAAAGAAAATCCTACATTTTACATGCATAATACAATTGAAAGGTTAGTTTCTAAAATTAACAAACAAATTTCATTTTGCAATATTTTACCAAATATGATTAAAAATCAAATTACATGCAAAAAGGTGATTAAAACACATAAAGCAATAAAAAACACAACCTAGGTTTCCAACTAATTTTAGCCTATTTTGATTAGCAAATGGACATCATTAATCATTTTTCATTCATAAGAATATTCTACAATTACAAAAGAAGGATTAGAAGCTTACCTCGTCACTTAATTCCATGCTGAAATACCAAGAGGGGGGGGGGGTGAATTGGTGCAGAATTAAAAATTTAAGAAAGAATGAAGATGAAGTAGAATGAACACAAGGTTTTTAATGTGGTTCGGACCCAACTTGTCCTATGTCCACTCTCCCAATGACCTCTTTAGGGTTCTACTAACCACAATAGTGATACAATGGATTTCAAGGCTATCCCAAACCTTTACAATGAGTTTTACCCAAGGATCACTCACAAACCCTAGTGTTTCTAAAAGGCTAACACCAAATCCTTACAATGAGTTTTTACAAATGGCTAACTCACAACCAACCCGAGTGTTTCCCCAACTGACAAAGAATTGACACTAGTACAATGGATAACTAATTCACTCAACCTAAGCAACAAATGCTTTAGAGTTCTAGCTACCCAAACCAAACAAAAATTAATTATAAAGATGAGAAATAAATTCACAAGAGTTTGGCTATCAAAGAATTAATGTTCTTACTTGAAGAACATTTATGAAGGGTATTTATAGCCAAAATACCCAAAACTATCTGTCATAAACAACCTCAAAGGTGTCTCTAATGTTTAGTTACTTTTGCATGAAATGCACTGAAACGTGTCAGATCGCGGGCGCGGTTCCATCTATCACGGGTGCGATCTTCCCAATGGCTAGTTTTTTTAGGATCTTCCTTGAATGTCTGGGGCAACATCTTCCATCGCGGGAGCAAAATGACCATACAGAGGATGCCTTTGAAAATGGTTTTCTGTTTAATTAAATCGCGGGTGCGATTTAACTTGTCGCTGGCGCGACCTAAGTGGCTAGAGAAGCCTTCAAAACTTGAACTTTCTGTCTCATCAAATCGTGGGTACAATTTGAATGGTCGCGAGGGTGATCTAAGCAAACAGAACCTTCAAAATTTTCACCAAATGTCCTTGGCGTGATCTACATTTCGCAGGTGGGATGTGTCCCATATCGCTGGGCCGATTGTGTGATTGCGGGCGTGATATTGTGCACGGATGTGATTTCCCTTATCCCGGGTGTGATTTACAGGAAAATCCAAAACTAGTTCGAGAGACAACTTACGCACTTGGAAACTTTGTTAGACAAAGATAAAAGGTTGTTAAACTCAAAATAAGATGGATTGATGCCACTAAGGCCAACAATCTTCCCCTTTTTGAGTTTGACAACCAAAGAAATTGCTAAGTTAAAAAACTTAAAAACAAAAGAGTTAAGTGTGTGAGTTGATGGAAGTGCTCCCCCTCAACTTGTGCTAGGTTTTGGAAAACATAAAACAAGGGATTTCTCCCCCTTTGTCAACTCAAAAGCACAATAATAATAAAGAACATAAGAGAAACAATAATGAGAAAGATAGAATATTCATTAAAGCATAAAATTTCAATCATTAAATAAGCATGAATGAATACAAGGGAGCATAAAAAAGATAACAAAGATGCATTAGATGGAAACAAAGAGATGAAAATATATAAAATATGATAATGCATGAATGAAATGCAATGGACACAAGGACACTAAGGCCAAGTCTAAAAGTCTTCATGGTCATAAGGGTCCATCCCAAGCTAGGCATGAATGGCTTTAAGGTCTTGATGGAGAGAGGTTAAGTCTTCATCTTAATCATCCAAGTGAACTTCTATCTTCTTATTGAATGCCTCTTAGGCATCAAGCTTGTCCTCTATCCTCTTGAGAGAGGCTAGGATGTCCATCAGAGGGGATTGAGAGGTTGATTCTTGTCTCATGTCCCTAATGTCAATAGGGGGAATACGAATTGGTTTACCATGAGGGGTTCTGAAGTACCCAAGAGGAGGGGGGGTGAATTGGTACGGAATTAAAAAATAGAAGAGATTTTGGAGAATGGACAGAAATTTATAGTGGTTCGGTCCAACTCTTGACCTACGTCCACTTCTCCCAAATACACAATTTAGGGTTCCACTACCACAAATGGAAATTACAAAGAGATTTAACAAGGCTATCTCCAACCTTTACAATGAGAATTACAAAGGCTCTCACCAAACCTAGAGTTTACAAAGGATAACCCCAAACCTAGCATTTACAAAGGCTAACACCAAACCCAAACCCTAGTGTTTCCCAACTCACCAAGAATTGACACTAGTACAAGGTAGAAAGACCACTCAACTCAAGCAACAAATGCTTTAGAGCTCTGACTACCCACACACTAAAAATTCACAAATGAATTTATTTACAAAGAAATTTAAGAAATTTGATTGCAAGAGTTTGGCTATTTAAGAATGTGTGTTATATGTTAAACATAATTTAAAGGGGTATTTATAGCCATAAACCCCAAAAATCTAGCTGTTAGAAGCTAGTCAAAGTGCTTCCAACGGTCGCGTGGGTGATCATTCAATCACGTGCATGATCCCTTCAATGGTCAGAAATATTGAAGCACCACATAAGTGTTCAAATTCATCGCTGGCGTGATGAAGGCTTGTTGAAAACAAGGTTACTGGATGTTTGGTCACAGGTGATGCTTGAATCACGTGCGTGATTACAGCAATTCTTCCAAGTGATCAAGGGACATCATGTGTGTGACATCCATGATCTTCTGCGTGATGGAGTGTAATATCTAATTCATGTATGAATGCCATTCATCATGTTGGTGATGGATTCATCACGTGCGTGGTGGAGTCCTTTCTCTAGAAGTTGAGATTTCACTCATTTTGCTCGCGAGACTTCAATCACCTTGGTGATGCTTATCACGTGCATGATGATGTGAATCACGTTTGTGATTACACATTGTCTAGAGAACCCGAGAGTTTGCTGCTTCTTCACGCTTTCGAGTCACGTTGGTGATGATACTCGTGAGTAGATCGCGTCGATGATCGTTTACTCACGTGCGTGATGAAATGTATCTTCAGAGAACCCGAGAGTTTTTGACTTTATCACGTCTGGTATCGCGTGCATGATGGTTCTCATGATGAAGAACACATGCATGATAAAACCTATCTTCCACGCAATTTATAGGAAAATTTTTAAATATTGATCTTTGCATTTTGGAATTCAACCTACACACTTAGAAAATTGATTAGATATTAAAGGGAGGTTTGTCAAGCTCAAAATAGGTTAGATAGAAGACCCTTAGGCCAACAATCTCCCCCTTTTTAAGTTTGACAACCCAAATAAAATAAGAGTGAATAAGTGTGTGTGTTGATTAAAATTTGCTCCCCCTCAACTTGTACGTGAGATAAAGAGATTGATTTCAATCCATTTCCCTCTTGCATAGAGATGGAATCCAGAATTCTCCCCCTTTGTCAACTCAAAAACTTGCAAAAGTGAGGTATTAGAAATAAAGCAAAAATATAAAGAAAGATAAAGACAATTAAGCTAAAAAAAATATCATCTATTTTCATTAAGAAAGATGAGTGAGTACAAGCATCAAAAGTATGAAAAGAGATGATGAAATGCATGAATGACTAAGAGTTTTAAACAGAATGAGTTGGTTTGGCTTTAGGTGGCTGTTGTGGTTGCTTGATTTCTTGGATATCCCTTTTAATCCTGTGAAGCTCTATGTCTTGTTTAACCAGTTGTTTATCCACCCTTTTTTTGCCACTTTTCTGTTGCAATCATCATCTTGGCCATTTTTTGGAAGAGTGTTGAGAATCAAATCCATATTAGAAATCTCCAACTCTTCTTCATCTTGACCTTCTTTTGATTGTTTGCTAGATTCTCCTTCTCCTTCCAAAGCATCCTTTCCTTTCTCTTTTGCCTCCTTATTCTTCTTCTTTTTCTCTATGAGCTCCTTACTTTTATCTTCATTGGCCACAACCCCAAGATAAACAAATTTGTCTCCTTCTTTAACTACAATTTTCATCTTATGAATGAATGAAGAAAGATCCAAAAGTCCTCTCCCAAGTCTGAGTTCTCCAAGAAGGGGATAAGCTTGGGGTTTCTCAAGATTAAATTTAAAGAAATAGGCAATCTGTGAGACAAAAGATCCAGCAAGAATAGAAGAACCTTTACCACTTAGAGCAAGTAGATGGTCGATGAAGAAATAAGCAGTTTGAATGGGCTCGTTGTGGATGGCACAATGCATGAATAACAAGTCCTTTTGTGTTACTTTGTCATTCCCATCCTTCTTGCAAAATACAGTGTTGCATATGATCTTATGGAATAGAGGCCTATTGTATTGAGACATTTTGATGGAGAAAGGGCTGGCTTGAAGGACTTGGATGCAGAAATTTCTCTCCAGAATTTCCTTATGTCCAATTCTGACTCGTTGAAGTTGGCAATCCCATCTTTTGAAAACCCAAAGCAGGCATCCCATGCCAATTTTGGCATACAAACTTTCTTCCCGAAAAGTTGAAACCTACACACATATTGCCCCAGCTCCTTGTCTCCCTTTTTGTCTACTTCAAAAGTTGAGAAAAACTCTAAGGTAAGATTCTTGTACCCTTGATACTTAGGCCTAGCAAAGGAGGTCCAACTTAAATTTTTGAGATAGCTTTCAATCTCATCTCTGATATCTAGATCTCTAATGACTGCCTCAGCCACTTTCTTAGTTTCCAAGAAGGCCTTCTCGTTGAGCCTGTGATATTCTTCTAAACTCTCTCCAGTTAAGAAATCTTCTACTGTCTTTGGGACAATAGAACGAGCAGGTTGTGGTTGAGGAGAAGCAGTAGCCTGTGCTTTAGTAGGTTTACCAATGACGATTCCAGCTGGTTTCCTAGGTGGAGGTCGCTCTTGAGGTTTAGGAAGGTCTTACAATTTACCTTTACTCTCATCCTTTGTTGTAATGGATTTCTTACTTGTTGTAGGTGGTGAATGAGATTTAGAGAGAACTTCTTTCTGTTTGGGAGAAAGTGAAGCTGAAAGTGGTTCATCCTCATTAGTGGATTTTGTGTATTTCACTTTTTTGTGAGCGTGTTTAGCCAAATCATCAACCAAACCTCAGTTTGCTCTTTGTTTCATAGTCATTTTTGTGTATGGATGATATGAAGATGCAGTAAATGATAAAAAACATAGAAATACTTAAGGTAAAGAGAAGAGTATAAGACAAAGAGGAGGAAAATAGTCTTCAGAGAAGATAAAGGATTGTAAAATCGTTCACAGATGTTTTAGAGGATATATATTGAAGTATGTAGGCAGATTATGGCAGAATTTTAGGAAAAAACTTGAAACTAGCCGTTATCAAACAGCTAGTAACAGCTATAATTTTTCAAAAATAACATTTCTTCACGCACGTGATTGGGAATCACGTACGTGATACTCCAAAATCTCAAAAAAAATTATGAAACAGGGTTTCATCACGTGCGTGATGAGTATGGTCACATACGTGATAAAATTAACAGAAACCTTAATTTTAGGAAAATTAGCTCGATCACGTGGAGAATAAAAATGTCACCCACGTGATTAACAGCAGTGGTGATTCATCATGCAAGCGATGGTGAAATCACCTATGTGATGGATCAAAACGTGAAATTTTTCTCAAAAACTTGCTCGATCACGTGGAGAATGTAGAGGTCACACATGTGATCAAATTAATGAATATTGAGAGAAAGTTTTATCGCGTAAGTGATGAGTCTACATTGTCCGTGATAAAGAAAATATCATTTTTGGAGAAAATTTTACAACTTAAATCACGTAGGTGATGCAATGCATCTTGCACGCGATGGAGCTACACATTTCTTTTAATGAAATATCACTCTTGGTCGCGTGCGTGATGAAGAAATCTTCCACGCGACTGAGAGGTTCAAAACATTTTTTAAGTTGAAATCAAGATTTTCCATGTCATAACTTGCCATAACTTGTTTTATGACTTCATATGTGTCTTAAGAGCTATTGAGATAAGCCGAAAAGATACATATTGAGTCTTATTACATAGTGAAATGATTTTAACCAATCATGAAAACATTTAAAATCAAAGAGAGCATCCATCAAGCATCCCTAGTTCTCTTTTAATGAAGTTCATGCGTTCTTCATTGAGAGGTTTTGTAAAAATATTGGCCAATTGGTTTGTTGTATCAATTAATTCCAATACAACATCACCTTTTTGCACATGATCTCTTAAAAAATGATGTCTTATGTCAATGTGCTTACTCATAGAGTGTTGAATTGGGTTTTTTGAAAGATTTATAACACTAGTATTGTCACATTTGATGGGAATATGATTAATAGATAATCCATAATCTTTCAATTGTTGTTTCATCCACAAAACTTGTGATCCACAATAACCTGCAACTACGTATTCGGCTTGGATGATTAACAAAGCAAAACTAACTTGCTTCTTAGAACACCAAGAAACTAAGCAATTACCAAGTAGTTGACAAGTATCGGAAGTACTTTTTCCATCTATCAAACTACCGGCATAATCCAAGTCCGTATATGCAATAAGATCAAAGGAAACACTCTTAGGATACCATTGTCCTAAATGCATCGTTCCATTTAAATATTTTAAAATTCTTTTGACAGCATGCAAATGTGATTCTTCAGGACATGCTTGAAACCGAGCACATAAACATGTAGCAAACATAATATCGGGTCTAGATGAAGTTAAATAAAGAAGTGAGCCGATCATACCTCTATATTTCTTTTCATCTAGACTCTTACCCTTTCAATCCTTGTCCAATTTTGTTATTGTGCTCATTGGTGTCTTGCTTATCTTACATCCTTCCATGCCAAATCTTTTGATTAATTCTTTGGTGTATTTGGCTTGATTGATGAAGATTCCCTCTTTGCCTTGTTTGATTTGAAGTCCTAGGAAAAACTTGAGCTCTCCCATCATGCTCATTTTAAATTCCCTAGTCATACTCTTAGCAAACTCTTGGCAAAGTTTTTCATTAGTAGCACCAAATATTATATCATTAACATAAATTTGGACAATGAGCATATCATGTTTATGTCTTTTTATGAAGAGAGTAGTGTCAACCTTCCCTTTTTCAAAACTATTTTTGCAAAAAAATGAAATAAGCCATTCATACCATGCTCTAGGAGCTTGTTTTAACCCATATAAGGCTTTAGTTAGTTTGAAAACATGATTAGGAAAATCAAAACATTCAAAACTGGGAGGTTGTTCAACATACACTTCCTCTTCAATGAAACCATTTAAAAAAGCACTTTTAACATCCATTTGAAAAAGTCTGAAATCCATGAATGATGTAAATGCTAAAAGAATTCTAATGTCTTCTAATCTTGCTACGGGTGCAAATGTCTCATCATAGTCAATGCCTTCCTCTTAGTTATACCCTTTGGCAACCAATCTAGCTTTGTTCCTAGTGACTTGACCTTGCTCATCCAATTTATTTCTAAAAACCCATTTAGTGCCAATAATTGGATAATCCTTAGGCCTAGGGACTAAGTCCCAAACCTTATTTCTTTCAAATTGATTGAGTTCCTCTTGCATAGCAAGTACCCAACTCTCCTCATAGAGTGCCTCATCAACATTTTTAGGCTCAATTTGAGAAAGAAATGAAAGATTAGAATCTAAGAGTTTAAGTTGGTTTTGAGTACTTACACCCTTAGATGTTTCACCAATAATGAAGTCCTTTGAATGATCTTTAGGAAATTTCCATACCTTTGGAAGGTCTCCATGCACTTGTTGGTGATCCACATGTGCTTGATCATCTCTTAATTCCTCTAATGCATGTTGTTCTTGTGGTTGATCATCGTTGTCAAGCTTCTTTTTATCTTTAGGTTCATCTCCTCCAATGTTGAGCTTTTCATGGTCACCTAAAACATCATTACAAGAAACACTACCTTTCACAAGATCAAGTTTAATAGATTCATCAAAGGTAACATGCATGGATTCTTCAACAACTAGAGTCCTTTTGTTAAAGACTCTATAAGCTTTACTTGAATTGGAATAGCCTAAAAAGACTCCTTTATCCGTTTTGGATGCAAATTTCCCAAGATAATCCTTAGTATTAAGAATGTCGCACTTGCAACCAAATACTCTAAAATATGAAATGTTGGGGGTTTTACCAAGCCATAACTCATAAGGTGTTTTGTTTAAAATAGGTCTTTTAGAAACACGATTCAAAATGTAACATGATGTATTGATAGGCTCCACCTAAAAATAAGTCGGTAAACTATATTCATTGAGCATTGTTCTAGCCATCTTAATCAATGTACGATTTTTCCTTTCAACAACGCCATTTTGTTGAGGAGTTCTTGGATTTGAAAAATTATGAGAAATACCTCTTTTTGAACAAAAACTTTCAAAAGCTTCATTTTCAAATTCTTTACCATGATCACTCCTTAAGGAAGTTATGAAATAACCTTTTTCATTTTGAATACCTTTTGCAAAACATTTGAATATTTCAAATGTATCACTCTTATGAGTAAGAAATGCAACCCAATAAAATCTAGAGTAGTCATCAACAATGACATAGGTGTAGTGTTTTCCACTCAAGCTAGCTACTTGTGAAGGTCCAACCAAATCAATATGAAGTAATTCAAGTGGTCTAGAAGTACTTACTTGATTCTTTGGCTTGAA
>CANYLF010285822.1:0-13216 GCA_948193215.1 Bocquillonia castaneifolia
TTGTTCAAATGTCCCAACCAATTATACATTTTCCTAAACTTTCTTTTAGGGGCTGTTTTGCTTGTTTTAATTGCATCTTTCATGTTCCCCACATTTAATCTTTGTATTCTTGTCTTTGGGTATGCCATTAAGCTTAATTTGTCACTTAATTCTTGTTTTGCATATCCTAGGCTAATTTTCTTTCATTTTTAGTTTCTTGGGGCTGTTTTGCACTTCATTGTTGCATTCTATATTTTCTCCACCTTTAGACTTATTTTTCTGGTTTCCAAGCATGCCATTTGGTTTCATTTGCATCTACATTCATATTTAGTTGTCCTAGGCTAATTTTCTTTTGTTTTCATTTCTTAGAGGCTGTTTTGTTTTATTTTAATCATAAGGAAGTTTTTCTCACTTTATGTCCTTTGAATACATTTTGCTAGCCTCTAGACATTGTGTTTTAGTTATGTTTTCCATTCTCTCCCTAATAGCAAGCACATAGTTTATTTTGTCATGTTTTCCATTTTTACCATTTCATTTTCGTTAAGTGGTGTTATGTTGTGTCTAGGATGGCAGCTCGTAGGTAGTGGAGCATAAATCGATTTTCTAATCGAGATTGTGAAGCTTGGTTTAAAAAGCATGAAAATGATGCACTTGTTGTTGAAAAATTTATTTGCAATGATTTGAATGGCTTATTTCAATTAAGGGCAGCTTTTGCCACTTTGAATTGGAAGTCTATGGTGGATATGCGAGGTGATTATTATCCGGTTTTAGTCAAGGAATTTTATACTAATATTAAAGATAGTAATGATGGGACATACGACATTTTTCACACTATGGTTCGTGGTGTTGCCATGATTATTCGGTCTTCTTTGTTGGCTACTCATTTTGATATTTCTGATGAGGGTTCTCATTTCTATTGTAAGACTTCGGTTGTTCATAATCAAAGGGATTGGAAGATTAAGGATGCTAAGTTACGGTTTCTTCTTTCTAAGCCTTTCTCTAAGGGGTTAGATGGCAAGAATCGTCTTTTGCAAATGTTGCTTGCTTATAACTTTCTCCCTTGTTCACCTAGTGGTCATACTGAAATCCGTGCTAGTGAGCTCTATTTTTTTGATTTGATGAGTAGACCTGAGCTTTCTAGGCCACCTATTAGTCTTCCCAAGACAATCATTTCCAATATTAAGACTAACATGTTAGCATTATTCATCCAATCTTGATCTCTCATTTGATACGCCATTTCCAAGTCCCACTTCCGCCTAAGGATGATGTGATTATTGATAATGGTCAAGAAATGCTTTCTTCTCGTACTTTATCTGATTTACACTATTCACTTTATGGGGATATGTGGCTACATAAAGAAGATTGGCGTCGTCGTCGTCCCTTTACTGGTGCTTCATTATCTACTACTACTGCACCTCCTCCTCCTGTTATACCACCGACTGGTGTTGCTAGCTTGCTATTCCTGATACTTCTGTTCCACCGCCACCTGTTATTCCGACTCGACGCTGCTCTAGCACTCATACATTGCTTCTCTGGCTTCTTCGGACTTGTCATCGATTTGAAAGTGATGTCTAGTCCATTGATCAGTGATTGCGTGCTCTTGAGTCGGTCCGTCCTGATGCTGCACTTGCTTCAGATTCCGGCCTTCCTACTACTGATGTCCCTCTAAATGACTGAGTGTGATCTTAGTTTCATTTATTGTCTTAGGTTCTGTTATTATGTGGTTTATGTTTTATTTACTATGTTTATGTAGGACTTTTCTGTGGGTTTTTGTTATTTCTCTTTTGTTTATTTCAGGTGGCTTTCACGTCTGGGGTTGTTCATATGGGAATTTTCAGGGAAGTACCCTCTCACATTTTGTCTTTTATTTTGTTATTGTCACATTGGGGACAATGTTTCAAACAAGTGTGGGGGAGGGTTTTTATGGTTTAAACTTTGTGGTTGTTATTATGTTTAATATACGGTTATTATATAGTAGTTATCTAGTAGTTTTTCATATTTGTGCTTATTTAGTTGTTGATTGTTTAGTAGTTTTCATTTGCTTATTATATTAATGTTTATTTTCATTGAGTTACTTGTTCAAAATCTTTTGTAATCTTCGCTTAAATTGATTTGATGATGACGTTGTTCAAAATTTTGGCAATTAACTTAATTAAAGTAAGTGTTAAGGTTGTGGCTTTTTTTTTCCAAATTTTAAGTGTGGATGAATTATCGTGGTATTCCAATTTCTTGTTTAATTCTCAACATTTTCCATTAGCAAGTGAGCTTTTGATCCAAATGATTCTCATTATACTCTTTTGTTTTTAATAATTTCTTTGTTGAGAATATCTTATATAGTGAGAATTCATTACAACTTGCTTCGGTATGCATTGGGAATCCACATATTTTATTGAAATTGCAGAAGTGATTAAGGCACTTTAGGTATAACCTCTGGCCAAATTAACTACCTCCATTTTCCATTAGTTTCCCAAGTTGAACCTTTGCTTTTGTTCTTGTTTGTGTTAGCCACAAGTTTTTATAAAAAAAAAATCTTTTCTACATTTTTCCTCTCAAAAGACCCCATGAGAATGCACTTGAGTTTTATTGAGTATGATTTATGACATGAATAAGTGGGTTGTGTATTTCTTGTGTATATAGTGTTATCCTTAAAAAAATAAAGCAAAAACAACAGAAGTGAAAATGATGAAAAGAAATGAAAAAAGTAAAAAAAAAAGAAGGGGATATATGCAAAAGTGAGGGAGTTTCATTTTGAAAAAAAAGGGGGGAAATGATGAAGAAAAGCATCATCAGAAAAAAAAAAAAAGAGTGAATTATCATGCAAGCCATTTGTAAATATGTTTTGTTTTTGTAAGGAAGTATTTTAATTTGTGAATGTTTAATTGTGTATTTACTCTTGTTCATGCTACAAAGTTTGTGGTTAAGTGTATTTTCTTGATGCCTTAATTTCATTTTGTTTTCTAAAGCCTACCCCCACCTAATCCCCATTACAACCCTTGTGAAGACCTTTTCATTTACATTTTCCAATAAATTTGAGTGGAGAACTTTTGATTAAGAAGCAAGCTTATAGTTGAATTCTCCTATGCAATGACTAAAGAGTAAACACTTAACCTAAACACTTGAGTGGTTTGTAAGTTTTTGTAAGAGTGTTGGGATTAAGTTGGTTGTTGGAATTTGCAAATTAATTTATTTAACTTGGTTTTGGATTAGAAAAGCTTGAATTTTAACATTACCTTGGGTTTGAGTTAATTGCAATTAATTTGGATGAGGTAAATGTTATTTTGATGAGAGCTTGGGTTGTAATTCATTTTGGAATTGACTCCATGTTCATAAGTGTTCATTTAATTTGCTTGAGGACAAGGCAAAAGGTCAAGTGCAGGGGAATTTGATAATCGATTTAGAACCAATATAATTTAAGGGTTTTTAATTTAATTTCTTCTTAATTTGAGGGTTTTTATTAATTATTTTTTTTCAATATTTTATAAATTTTTAGGTTTAGGAGCACATGGAATCAAACCGGGATGAATTTGGAGTTGTTTAGGCCTCAAGCCAGATGGTCAAAGTTTCAAACCGGACCGTTGACCGGAGCCAACTTGGTCCGGTTTGATTGGAAAATTTACAAGGAAGAATCAGTGTCAAACCCGACCTCAAACCGGACCAGCCTGGTCCGATTTGAACCATTTCCCCTTACACGTGAAGAAGGCAAGAGAAACAGCCCCAGACCAGACAACAGACCGGACCGGCTCGGTCCAGTTTGGGTAGGACGCTCAGTGGTTTTTGGCGAATTTTGGGCAATCCAAGGGGACTTTGGGGCGTTTTTAGGACCCTTGGTGTGAAAAAAATATAAACACAAGTCATATACATCAGATAAAAGAGGAGAACATAGAATTAACTTGAAAAAAACATTAAAAAAAAGCAATTCTTGGTTTTACGTTATTTTTTTTTTTTATCAAAATCAAGTGTTCTTGAAGGGTTGGAAATCAAAGGCTTGATCATCATCTCTATGACTAAGTTTTATTTTTCTTATTTCCTTTAAATTAGTCTGTTATTTATTTTTGATGTTTATTTTGATGAATTTAGATATGTTGTGGAACTAAAATCCCAACTAGAGGGATTGACGTAATCTAGTTGGGGTAAACTTATTTCCTATGGTTTGATTTACTATTCTCATATAGTTATCATTGGGTTTTCATTCAATTTAATTTTCAAGCACTTCAATTACATATTTCTTGATTGACCACCATTAATTATGTGTTTTAGGATTGATAATTGATTGAGAAATTGTTGTTAATCCGGATTTGGGAATTAAGCTCGTCTAGAGTTAATACGGGAATGGCAATTGACCTAGGCTTGATTTAGAGACTTTGCTTAATGGGTTTGATTATTTAATCGTATTGCATCGAGATATTGCATTGTCAGTTTAATTAAACACATTTTTCTACCTCGACAGAGGATTAAAACATTTTAGAAAAGTTTCGCTTGACTGAACCCGAACCAGGAAATTTGATTACCCTGCTAGATTATTTGAAGAACTCTAGTGCTTTTCCTCTTGATTTTAGTTATCAATTTTCATTTTTAATTGGGTTACTTGTTATTGCAATTTCATTTTTCAAGTTTTAATTTTATTAATCATTTAGTTACGTTACTTAAATTAATTTGCTTTTTAATTAAAATTGGGTTCAAGATTTAAAAACAATCAATCAAGGGTATTCATTTTACTTTTATGCAACTCGTGCCTACAATCGAATAATCAATTTAAACGCTTGTCCCTAAGGATCAACCTCGTATTCTGAGTATTGCTACTGCGATAATCCATACACTTGTGGATAGTCGTCAACTTTGTTTTATGATACCAACACCACCATCCCTCTGTATTTTGTTCCAATTCTCCAAGAATTTGACCAGATGAGTACGTATGACTAGGGACCACCTACTCTTTCTTACTTGTATCTTTGTATGGATAAGATTGTGCATGGTGGAGCCAAGTTCTGTGGCTTCTGGCATGCCACTCATGTAAGTTGTTTCTGCTTTCATGATTTTTCCTTTTCTTTGCTTACATGCTTCTGACAATCATCTCATTTTACAGGTTTGGGCCATTAAAGTGGGCTTGTTACGCCAGTTTCTTCCTTTGGACCATCTTGGTACCTTCGCAGTCCTTTGACAATGGGGCTTACATCGATTGCCGATTCATGCATCCTCAGTTCATTATCATCGCGTGTATCTCAACATGCTTTACTATTGATAGGGTACAACAACAACATACTTTGTTAGATTAAACAACTTGAAATGGTTTTGGAAACTTACCCTATTTTTCCTGCATTTTCAGCTTGAGAGAGGATAGCTTCACTCAATTGAAGTGCTTTCGCCCTATGTTGTAGTGATCGGGGTGAAGGATGATATGAGGATTCTTTTGGAGGGCCCAGGTATGAGGACGTGATTCCTCGAGGTGAGGACCCATCATCAGTATACTATGAGATTCCGTAGAGAGCCCCTTGACCCGCCAGTTGACTTGCTCCAGGGTCATGAGTTAGCAGATGGCGTCCTGGAGAGCGCCCTTGATAGATTTGACTATTCTGCCTTTATCTCTTGAGCTAAGGATTATTAAAAGTTCCTCAGATTGTGATGTCTCCCACCATTACCTATGTCTGATAGGATGCTTTCTAAGGTAAGATCCATTTCTTTCCATTGTCTTCTCCACCGAAGCATCTTGTGATTTTTCTAACCATTAATTGCTGCTTTATAGATTCATATGGGAATTGTTACCTTTTCTCATGATAGTGATTCATATGATGAGCCAGTGACTGAGGATGGATCAGAGGATTCTACTAATAAGGTGTCAGCCATACCTTGTACTCGCACCCATTCTCGAGCTAGTGATGTTCCTAGTTTGATTAATAGAGAAGCTGGGAGATCCTTTCGTAGGCCTAATGCCCCCAGACCATGTTCAGCACGACCTCTTCATAGACATGCTCTAGATGATGCTAGTGAATTCGTCCCTGTTCATATTACAGAGTTTCCCAGTTCGATAGGCATGCATAAATCTCGTGTTTGAATAGTTGAGCATACCCTCTAGCTAGCTAGATCTTCTATTTCCTCCACCATGGGATGCACATATGTGAGTACGTTCTATCTCATTTTCTTAGTTTTGCTAATCTGCTTCTCAGGTTGACTTGTTTATTTTTAGGTTCCCGTGCATGAGATTGCTCATCTTGCCTCACTTTACCAGACTAGTAGGGCTTACACCATGGAGTGTTGTGATGCTTGGAGAGAAGCCTATGCAACAGCATGTAGGACAAATGCTGAGCTTAAGTCCCTCCTTGCAGACTATGAGGCGCCTGAGGATAATGATGATGGTGATGCCAATGCTGATGACCAGGAGGAGGTCCAAGGTGAACAAGAGCCTCCCTAGTATGCTGACAGATAGCTAGAAGGGCCTCAGGATGTTGATGATGCAGATGATGAGGAGGAGGAGGACAAGGATGATGAGGATGAAGACTACGACGGATAGTTATTCCACCACTCTTGTTTATTTCTGAAATTTTTTTAACTTCATGTATTTTAAGGATTTGTGATCCTTGTACTATACCAACATGTTAGGAATACTTTGCACATGTATTTATGATATGTATGCATGCTTTTCATGATTTTCTATAGTGCATGTATGAAATGACGTGTATAAAATCCTCCTAGGACAGTGAAATTTTACGAGCATTTGTAAATCATCAATTGGAGTGCATCCATGGCCCAATGCCACTTTTTGGAGTGGAATTGCCACCAAATCCACTATAGGAGTGGCGTTAGGTGGCAACGCAACTCTTTAGAGTGGCATTGAGTCTCTAATGCCACTCTTTTGAGTCGTTGTTCTACCTTCACGATTTTTGACTATTTTAACTCCTTTTTAGACTTGAACTCCCCTAGACTCTGTGAATTATAAATAGGACCTCCATGGCATCTTAGAAACATTAGAAAACACCAAATTGAAGCCCTGAAAGCTCCCTTAACCCATCAAAAAGTTCCAAAACTTAGTAAAAACCCTGAAGAAGCATCTAGGATGCATTCTAGGAATCTCTAAACACTTTCCACCTAGTGGAGTTCAAATCTTTTATGAATTTCTCATATGGCACAAAACTTCTAAATGTAGCAGCTGACTCGTGGAGTGCCAGAGATCATGTTTTTTGCTTTAATGGAATTACGGTTTTCTCTCTGTTTGAAAAGTTTGAAGGTATTCTCGGTAAGATTCATGAATCCAATACTCCATTAGCACTACCTAGCCTATATGCTCCAACCATAGAGTTCATGGCTTGTCTTTTTAAGCTAACTCATGATCAGATACAGTCCTGTGTAGATGGACAATACATCTTAACTGAACAATTGATTGAGCTGGGCAGCACCAAACCCAAGGGAAGCAAATCATGGTAGATGATTACCAAATTCTGTCTTTACTCTCACTTGTTGATTTTCATAGAGGGTAAAGGTACTTTCCATATTACTTACATCATGGAACAGGTAAATTGAGGATACAACCCTTTCTCTATCATTCTAGCTGAGACTATCATTGGCCTGGATTCTACCAAAAATACGTGAAGACTTCAAGGTAGCCTTTTTTTACTTTAGGTATGTCTATTTCTGCATATTCTTTCTCACATACTTCATTAGAAACCCTTCTGATTCTGTCAACTTTTTCTAGATCTGGCTGATAGAGAAACTAGTTGTATTGATGTCCCTCGTCATTCCTAGGACTTATAAACCACGCCAATGGTAGTCCAGGAGATATGCCATGTATGGGACTGAGCGTGCTACTGTGCAGGAGATTGGTGGTTGGACTAACTTCCTTTCCTCAAGGAGTAAGGATCAAATCCGTTGGAGCTGCTCTTAATGGAATTTATCCTTTGTGACCACTGGCTGTACAGACCACTGTGTTCCAATTGCTAGTTTTGGAACAATGACCTTCTATTGCCCTACTAGAGTATGTAGACAATATAGGATGGTGCAAAGAATTTCTGGTGCTATCCCTATCTTTATCCTTTATGCTATTACTGCTTACTTCTTAAGAGACATCCAGAATCATTGGGCTAGCTAAACAATTTAGAGGAACTTGAAATTTACCTAGATTGTCACCATAGATGATCATTACAAGGCTTGGATCACCCTAGTGAGTTCAAATGCCTCCTATAAAGCTTGGACTATCTTTCATGATCTAGATGATGAAATAGATGTAGATTATCAGTTTTGGCTTGACATGCAGGCCGATCTCCCCATTGAAGAGTGAATAGAAAGAGGTGATATGCTGATAGCTGCAAGTAACAGAGATGAAACAGAAAGAGCAAGGGATGAAGCAAGAGCAAGATTGAATACAAGTTTTGAGGATATGATTCAACATAATAAAAGCAAGAAAAGTAGAAAGAATTAGGTCTCATAACCTTTCCTTTTATTCATGCATTATGTTAGCTTTTAGTTATGCAAATATAGAATCAGATATTATAAATAGTTTTGATAATTTTCTATTGCAAAGTTTATTTTATTAATACCGGCACAAAAGCATACTTTAATAATTACACATGATATTATTGCTACCTCAATTTCTTCTCTTTTTAGCCTTAATTTTTGCCTAGATTGACCCCCTTTTGAGGTTTTCACCTTAGAAGTCTTGCCCTAATTTTTTATTAGAATGCTTCTTTGCGAGGTTTTTATCCTAACGGGCTCCCTTATTTTTGCATGAGCCACCCAAACGGGTTTTTAACTTATTGGGATTTATTATTTTTGCACATATCTCTTAAAGGTAGTATTTCTTAAGCCATCCAAGTTTATTGGCTCCCAAAATTCATTCCCCTCCAGATCCTAAAGCTTCACAGCTCCCTTTGGTAAAATCTTCTTGACTAGATATGGACCTTCCCAGTTTGGCTTGGATTTTCCTCTTGGATCAAAGGGAATTGTCCTAGCTTACTTCAATACCCAATCTCCTTCTTTAATTAGCCTGACTTTGACTCCCTTATTGAAGGCTCTGGCTACCCATTGCTGGTAGACCTGAGTATGGTAAAGAGCTTTCTTCCTCCATTTTTCTAAGGACAGCAGCTGCTAGTACCTTGATTCAGCCCATTATACCTCAGGAAGTTTTGCTTCCAAGGCCACCCTTAATGACTGGATTCGAGCTTCAATTGGCATTATAGCTTCTCCACCAAAGACTAAGGAATAAAATGTTTCCCCAATCGCACTTCTCAGGGTTGTGTTGTAACCCATGAGTGCATAGGGTAATTTTTTTGCCCAAATCCTTGTAGGTCTTCACCATCTTAATGTGAAATGATTGTTGTGATTTGAGATTGGTTGATGGCTTGTGATGATGATTTGGTTGAGAATTTCTTTGTTTGAGAATTGCCTTGGTTGTTCTTAGATGTGTTCAAATGTTGAAAATTGATCTTGGATTTATATTTCTTATATGAAGTATGTGTTGTTTATATGTTTGGTAGTTTTGACTTAATATATTCCTGGTTAGTTAATTAAATGCTTATTGACTTGCCAGCTCACCCCCTTGGCATAATTTTTTAGGTTGAAGATAGAAGTTTACATGCATTGCAATAGAAGTTCAGGTTGGCCAGTGGATAATGAGCATTTTGTGCATTTGGTTTGTAAACAGCATTTGTATGTAATTGGTTTTTAGGAATGATATAAGACAAGTATGTGTAATGAATTATTTGATTTTATAAGGGTATTTGATATGTTTATATATGTGTAAATTGGAGTAAATGTTTGTATAAAGTTGATTTTCGGTCAATGTATGTTGATGAAATTTTCAATATTCCTTCTTTATAAATATTATTATATTTTAAAGTTTGAAAAGTTTGTTATATATATAAATTGATTTTGAGCCTGTTGGAGTACATTTTTATAGGGGAAAGTCGAAAATTCTATTTTGAAACTGTGATTCTTGGAGAATTGTTTCATTTTGGGCCTTTTAGCTTAACAATGATTGTTGCTGTTTTAACAACGAGATCGTTGTTGATTCCCATGAGCTCGTGTGATTTGCTGGAACTTTTGGGCATTTTTCATGATTTTAACAACTATCACTGTTCATCCACAACAATCGTTGTACTTTTGACAACGATCGTTGCTTATTCAACAACGATCGTTGTTACCCCCTGTTTTAAAAAAAATAATTTTGGAAGGGAGTTTTAATTAAATTTTAATTTATGATTGATTACTATTATTATGTATTGTATTCCTTGATATATTATTTTATTTCCGGGTCGTTTCAGCAATACCCTATTTAAGGCTCTTCTATAAAGAATCCCCTCATGATAAGTTTAACTTCTCGAGGTAACTCTCAAAGCATGTCTCTACTTTGTAGTAGCACCTTCTAGATATTCCTTCTTTTCTAGGAACTTGAGAACATCATAGAACCATGGCTTTTCTTTTGGCCCATTCATCGTCATTACCCATTCCCTTTGCTAGCATGGAACTCTTGCTCTTCCCATTATCAAAGGTTTCATAGCTACATCTTTTGGATTGTCCCACACAGAAGACAAGGTTGCAAGTGCATCGACAATCTGGTTCTCTCTCTAGGCGGATGTGTTAAAGTACAATTAGAGACACTCAGTGTGAGCATCTGGATGTACTCCACGTAATGTTTAAGCTTATCATCCTTGACTTTCCAGTTGTCAGAGGGTTGATTAATAATGAGCATGGAATCTCCATAGACGGTGAGATTCTTTGCCCCAGCTACAATGGCTGCTTCTAGGGCGAAGAAACATGCTTCGTACTCTGCCATGTGGTTGGTGACTTTGAAAACCAGCTTCTTAGCCAAGAGTACATTCTCATCTTCTGGTGTGACCAGGATTGCCCCCACTCTAGCTCCTTTGTGATTCACTACCCGTTGAAGTAGAACTTCCATCCATTTGCTTCTATCAATTTCAAGGATTCATCAAGAAATTCATATTCTTATGTTTTTTGTCCTTCTATCGAACTTAGAGCAAGAAATTCTGTCATTACTCCTCCCTTGATGGTCTTCTTGGTCAAGTACTGTATGTTAAATTATTTTAACAACACCAACCACTTAGTGAGCTTCCCTACCAGTACATGTGCTTCGTACAAGTAGCGTAGTGGATCAACTTTAGCTATTGCTTCGACTTGATAGGATTGATAGTAGTGCCTCAACTTCCGAGTAGTCCATATCCACTACAAGAAAAAACCATATTAACAACGGACTAATTCCATTGGTAATCTTAAAAAATCTGTTACTAATCGGATTAGCAACAAATTTAGTAACGGATTATGGCCGTTACTAAAAACCTCATGGCTAACTTATAATCCGTTGCTAATTTAAATTTCCGTTACTAGTTAGTAACGGATTGGTCCATTGCTAAATCCGTTGCTAATTAGTAACGGATATGTCCGTTGCTAAATTATTTGCAACGGAATGTTGCATTTGAAGAGGATGAAATAAATTTGTTACTAATTCCGTTACAAAATTTAGCAATGGATTTAGTAACGGAAATTTCTATTGCTAATTCCCTTTTTTTAAAAAAATTAATTAAAATTATTTAAAAAACTAAAAAAATAATTTTAATAAATTAATTTATTTAATCACATTTAATACTACTCAAACTATATTAAATATATCTTTAAACCTCAATATTTGACCAAATCACCCCACTTCCCAGTAGGTCACCCATCTTAGGAGTGCCATGGGTTGAGCACGCTTAACTTTAGAGTTCCTTCAATCTGCATTACATTTATTCTGTTGATGATATCTGTTATATATTTTATCAAAATATATTTATTACGTCAACATAAAATTATGCTTAACAACATATTAATAATTATAATCACAATCACAATTATAATTATAATTATAATTAATTATAATAATATTTAATGAATACAATTATAATTTTTGTATATATGATTAATATCATATTATAAAAAACTTATTTACACTTAAGTATATATATCTAAAAAACTTTTATTTATAAAAATATCATATAATTATTTAATATATTTATTAGTAATTATGTAATTAATAATAGTGAATTATTAATTACTAATTGTATTAATTATATAATTAATAATTCAATTAATTAAATTCAATAATAATTACAAAATTCATAAAAATATATTTATTAATTATTATGTAATTATTTATCAAATATAGTTATTAATTACAAATTATATAATTATATTAATCACTAATTATGCATAAGTAACAAAAATATATTTATTAATTATTATTTAATTACTAAATAAATATAGTTATTTATTACTATTGAGACATGATTAATAAAAATATATTTATAAATTATTATTTAATTATTAATTAAATATAGTTATTATTTTCTAATTATACATAATTTTTCATTACTAATTATATATAATTATATTAATTAGTAACTGTATATAATTAATAAAAATATATTTATTTATATCTATTTAATTATTAATTAAATATAGTTATTAATTACTATTATATAATTAAGAAATATTCTAATCACTAATTATGTATAATTAATAAAAATATATTTTTAGTTATTATTTAATCAACAATTGTATGTTTTTAATTACTAATTATATATAATTAAAAATTATATAATTATATTAATTACTAGTTACATATAATTGATAAACAGATACTTATTAATTGTTATGTAATTAATAATTATACATAATTATTCACTATCACTACTAATTATATATAGTTAATAATTATATAATTATATTAATTAGTACTTGTATATAATTAATAAAAAATATATTTATTTATATCTATTTAATTATTAATTAAATATAGTTATTAATTACTATTATATAGTTAATAATTATATTAATCACTAATCATGTATAATTATTAAAAATATTTTTTAGTTATTATTTAATCACAAATTTACTAATTACTTTTTTAGTAATTATTAATTACTAATGATATATAATTAATAATTATATAATTATATTAATTACTAGTAATATAATAGATAAAGATATATTTGTTAATTATTATGGACTTAATAATTATACATAATTATTCATTACTAATTATTTATAATTCAAAATTATATATTTTTATTAATTAGTAGTTGTATATAACTAATAAAAAATATATTTATATATATCTATTTAATTATGAATTAAATATAGTTATTAATTACTATTATATAATTAATAATTATATTAATCACCAATTATATATAATTAATAAAAATATATTTTTAGTTATTATTTAATCACTAATTAAATAGTTACTAATTACTAATTT
>CANYLF010285840.1:0-17771 GCA_948193215.1 Bocquillonia castaneifolia
TGTAATTTCTAAGTTAGATGAGTTCATAGAGAGCTTTTTAGTTGATTTATTTTTTAAAACTGCTGAAACTGTTGTAATAACGTTCGATTTGTTTGAGGACGATTCTGTCTTTCTTTCTAAGGTCAATGTTATGAACACCAATTTCGCTTATTTGTGTGATGTTTTACCTGATGGCACTGTGCATTGCATAGATCATACCATAAGCATTTTGACATTAATTCTGTGGAAACACATTCTATTAATATTGGCACAAAAGAACAACCAAAGGAAATAACTCTTGCATTTGATATTACTGCTATTAAGAGAGAAAAATTTGAAAAAATATTAAATAAAAGAAAAAGTGTATTTGCATGGACCTATGATAACATGCCAGGTATTGACAGGACGATCGCCGAACATCGTATCCCTATAGATCCCACCAAGAAGCCAGTCAAACAGAAGCTTCGGAGACTCAGTCCAGAATGGGCCAACCTGATTAAAGAGGAAGTCGAAAAACAGATCAAGGCTAGACTCTTGAAAGTTGTCACTTACCCAGAATGGTTGTCTTGTGAATTTCAACTTTATACTTGGCTGTTTTCCCTTCCCACTCGAACTGAATTTTGTGATTGTGGCATCATAAATTCTTGGGAATTTTTATATTCAATTAGCGGGTGTCACTAGAAATTTCCGCAAGACTTTATGATGCAATTCATCCTCACAAAATAAAATAAAATTAAATTAAATAAAATAAAATAGCGCATCACAGGAAGCGAAAATAGTTTTATATAATCAACATAGCAAACTTCATGTACATTCAAGTTATTCTGATACTAGAGTTCATTAATGTAGTGAAATTTGAGGCTTAGCAAAACTCTCGACGAGGCAAGTCGGGTGCCATGCAGTATGTCTATGGCTCTTTATACAAGAGTTCACATTTCTACAAGTAGATAAAATGTAGGGCACTTCTTAGTACATACAAATATAACATAACATAAAACAGAGCAGTCATCTCACCGCCTCAGCAAGATTTTCAAGCAAAGACGGTCCACCATGTTTTTCAAGAAGTGAAAATAATGACATCTCCTGTAATTACTCGCCATCAATGATCCCAAAATACCCCAGAATCCTATAGCAAATCCAACCCCCATTCCAGCATAAAGTGATTGCTTGTCAATTCACTCTTCCCTTTTCCTGAAGATATTTCCACATGAATGTTGTGTTGTTTTGTCACCCGGACAGTGATTCAGTGGAGGCCCGCAGAGTCCTGGATTTTCCATGTATGAAGAGGGATCAAAGCTTTGAAGTTGAGTACTTGATGGAATTCTTCCTGTCAATTTGTTTTTTGACAAGTCCAACACACTGAGGAAATATAAATTCGCCAAGCTTTTGGGAATTTCACCAGAAAGTTTATTATGAGATAAATCGAGCGATTCCAACAATTTCAAGTTGCCGATTCTCTTAGACATGGTGCCTGTCAAATTGTTTCTTGATAAATTGAGAGAAACCAGTCCCAAAAGACTTGTCAGTTCTTCAGGAATTTCTCCGGCGAGATTATTGCTTGAAAGGTCTATGATCTTCAGCAATCCTAGTGTTTTGCCGTACTCTTGCTCAACTCCCTTCCATACAACCCATGTAATGTCGATAAAGGAAGCAGAGTACTGTGTGCCCCAGTCATTACTTCCATTCCAAAAACTGTAACCAGTAAAAAATTCATGGGATATAACTGCAGTCGAATTTTGAGTCTGAGCTAAAGCAGTGAGATTATGGAGACAGGATGGAATAGTTCATGATAAATTGTTGAATGAAAGATCTAATATCTGAAGATTGCGAAGATTACAAACTGTTGAAGATACATTTCCATAGAACTCATTTGACCGCAAGCGAAGCAGGATCAAGTTTGATAGCCTGTTTCCTATCCATGCTGGTACTTTTCCAGTTAACTTATTTTCACCAAGATCCAGAACTTTTAACCAAGAACAATTTTTCAAGGATAGAGGCATTTCACCTGTGAAACTGTTGTTCCTCAAATGTAATGTTTTAATCCGACGGAGGAAGCCCATTGAGCTTGGAATCCTCCCAGACAAATGGTTGTTTTCCAAATTGAGAACAATCAACTGTGTCAATTGGTCCCAGCAATCAGGAAGATGTACTGATAACATATTATCAGAAAGATCGAGATAGGTCATGCCATTATCCATTACTGAGCATAAGAAAAACAGTGATCCAGTAAATCCATTGTTGGAGAGTTTGAGTGCTGCTGTACGAGAAAGGAATCTTGGTATAGTGCCGTAGAAAGAATTGGAACTCAAATCGATAGCAGGAAAAGAATAAAACTGTACAGATAGATTTGGCACCACGCCATACAAGTGGTTGGAGGAGAGATTCAAATACCGTAATGTGGGGGTAAAATTCCAGAACCAGCTTGGAATAGCATCTGAAATCTCGGCATTGGAGATGTCAATGTCAGAGAAATTCCTCTGGTGTTCAAGCCACTTTGGGGAACTAGGACCCATTTTGCAAGAGCTAAGTTTGATAATCTCTAGTTGAAAAGGGGGAGTCCAACCAGCACTGAAATTCAAACCTAAAAAGTTATTAGACAAGTCCAGCAGCTGCAACTTAGAGAGACTAGACAAATGAACATCTGAGAGAACTCCATTGAACTTATTGGAAGAAACATCCAGGATTCTGAGTGCAGAGAGCTCTCTTATGCTATCACCAATGTTGCCACTGAGCTCATTGTTGGCCAGATGCAACTCTGTCAAGGATGAGAATTTAGAAAAGCTAGGCAATGGCCCATTTAATCGGTTTCCTTCGAGGTTCAAAATCCGAAGCTTATAGAATGTTTTAAAGCTTGCATGAAAAGAGCCATCCATATGATTTTCATCAACATATAATTCTCTTAGCAATTCGAATTCAGTGATGTCAGGAATTGACCCTATAAGCTTGTTATCAGTTAAGCTTAGAATCTCTAAGGAATTCTTTGCACACCTCAGTTTTTCTAAAATATCAGGAAATGGTTCCCTCAAATTATTGCCGGATAGGTCTAATATTTTCAAGCGACGAAGATTTCCAAAGGATGTGGGTATTTCACCTTCAAGTTGATTGTAGTAGAGGTCAAGATGCTCAAGGGAAATCATGTCCCCAAAAAAAGATGGAATTGATCCTTTCAGTTGATCATCTTGGATCTCAAGATGAACGATGGCAGTACTAACATTTGACAGCCATGAGTTAATTGAGGTATTGAAACTGCTGAACCACAGACGAAAGTCAGCAAGGGATTTGGAGGAACCAACATGGTAAATTGATGAAGGATCAGGTGCATCAAATTCACATCTATGCAATACCAAAGCTGACAAAGAAGGGTGCTTTTTGATCGATTTGAGCCAATCAACAACTCCACCAAAGTAAACAAAACTTATATTCAGTACTTTCAAAGAAGAAAGGCGATCAAGCCATTCAATGTTATCAGCTGTCATATCAGAATTCCAGCTGAGATCAAGATACTGTAGCTTAGAGAGGTTTCCAAGCTGGTATGGAAATTTACCGCCGAACATATTACCAGACAGGTTGAGGTATTTTAAGCTACTAAGGGAACCGAAAAAATCAGGTATTTTTTGAAAATAATTGACTGAGGTCCAAGTGACTCAAATATGGTAATTAAAGCAAGGAAGAGCTCATTTCCTTGCTTGTCATTCCTTGCCAAGAAGAAAAACCATCACCTTCGTCTTTAATAATAGGCCTAAGATCAAGCTTGAGAACATGACCTGATTGATGGTCGCAGCTGACTCTGTTCCATCTGCAACAGTCTTCTTCTTCTTCTTCTTCTGTGGATGTCCATGAAGAAAGGAGGCCTTCTGGATCATGAGGCTTTTCCTGAATTTGAGGAGAGCTCTCCTCTCACTTGGAATGCAACTAACAGTTGCATCTGCAAATCCTAGCAGGGTGAATCTGAATATAGCTATCGTGCATAAAATAAATAGTGGTTGTAGGTGAAGTTGAAAGGATGTGCTGCTGCTACTTTTCATGGTCAGAAAAATCAAAAGAAGGAGCTAATGGAAATGACCAAGTGTAAAGAGACTGCCGCAATTTTGTATGGACATGCGATTGCAAGGAAACTCGTAACAATTTTCCTTTTAGGAACATCCTAATTAATTAGTCCACTTTGTTGTAGTTGACTCTATGACTTTTCTCCGCTTGCTGTTCCAAATGGGCCTTCCAAAGAAAGGAAGGATAGTTGAATCTTTCTTCCGTTGAGCAATGTGTGATATTTCAAATCCTCTTTACTAATGAAATCATTAAAAATCCTCATTACTAATAAAATCAAAATGATCTCTGAATTGATCAGGAGACAAGACCTAATTAATATCGATCTTCTATTGGGTTTATGATTGAGATCCTACATGACATTATGACAAACATGTTTTCCTCCGAGATCCAACATATATAGTTATTTTGTGTTTTGCTTCTTGCTTCTTAAACATAAACTATGCATTCGTAATATCTTTCACCAGACCTAGAGATCGCAAAACAGATCCTATGTATGGGTATCTTCTTCAGACTCTACCCGATCAAAACTGGGTAATATTTAAATTGATCAGTATACTTCTTAAAAGAATCTCATAAGATATGGGTAGGATATGGATGTATTACTCAATCCATTCCCTTACCCATCTTTTTCATACTCAAACCTGTATCCATACCTATCAGTGATGACACATAAAAGTAATCATTTTTTTCCTTTCAATTATACCATTCAAAATAAAATAATTTTATATTATTTATCATAAAAAAAATTTAGATATTTTTAAATTTGATGCCACTAAAACTACATTAAAAATATAAACATGTCTCAGATTATAATTTTTAAAAATATTTTCTTCGATCCCTTATAATAAAACTTACACTTTCATTTTAAAATTTATTGTGTTTTTCGAAATAAAAATATTTTTTATTTAAATTTAATTTCACTCTTTATTTTTGACCCACTTAATCATATTCTTGGCATCGTCACTGCCCATACCCATATTCATATGTAATCATAGACATTATATACACACTTCATTTTTATTTTCATATATTTTTATTTGTGGAACTCTAAAAATTTTATTAATATATATATATATATATAAAGAAAATTTTATAGTTAGAATGCGAATTAATTAAGAAAACTTATCAGTGTTATAAAGTGTAAAAAAAACTTGTAAATTTTTTCAATTTATAATAATATTATAAAATATTATGACAATGAGATGATGATAAATTAATTTACTGCATTTTAAACATAGAAAATAATTATTAAATTAAAATAATTAAATATTTACTTTTTTACACTTACTCGACCCAAAATTAGTCGGGGGTCCTGATATCCGGGTAATAAAAATTATCAAAAAAAATATTTACTTTTCTCATCATATTAATATGCTTATTTTATTCTTAAAAAGATGGATTAACATTCTCGGTTATAAATAATTATTCTTCAATTTATGACAATATGACGTTATAGAATATTCAGATATAGTGTTTATTATTGTTTTCTCATGCGAAACATACATACATACATACACACACACACACACACACACACACAGTGTGTGTGTGTGTGTGTGTGTGTGTGTGGCCTAATGGTAAAATAAATCCAAACTTTTTAACAAAATTGCAAATTCAACCAAACCTTCTAATTTTTCAATAATAACCAAATTGTGAAGGTTTGTTGCAATTTTAACCAAATCTTTATTATGACCAATTAAATCTAAATCTTTTGATTGAAAAACAATTTTGACCAAAATTTGAAATTTTTGGTATGATTTTAAATTGCAATTAAAGTTTATATAATTTCTAAATTGTCATGCATCTAAATAGATATAAATAAAATTCCATTACATTTATTAAAAATTAAAAATTTGTAATTTTTATTGAAAAAATTTGGTTAAAATTGCATTTCAATCAAAAGGTTTGGATTTAATTGATCATTAGTAAAGATTTGGTTAAAAAACCCAACTAACCTTTGCAATTTGGTTAAAATTGTAGTGAGCCTTTGAATTTTGGTTATAATTGCAAAAATTGAAAGGTTTGGTTAAATTTGCAATTTCATACAAAGGTTTGGATTTTTTTGATCATTAAGCCTATATATATATATATATATATATATATATATATATATAAAAGCAAATTGACCCCCTTGCCCTTCCCTAATTAGTTTATTGAAAGGTTTTAATGAAGGTTTAAATAGTCATTTAATAATTATTTTAATTAATTATTAGCAAATATAGAATTCATTAATCAATTATGATAATCGGTTTTTAATCTATATAAATCAATAGGATTTTTATTTAATTTCTCCCTTATTTAAGTTAGTTTAACACTTATTTTGTTTTTTAATTTGTGAAATTGTAGTGTTAGGACAAATATCAGGTTGATTTGAGGTCCATTATGCAAGGAAACACTCAGACCGGACCTTCAATTGCTCAGAACGGACCTCCAGAAAGAACCAAGACTGGTCTGGTCTGCATTGGTCAGAAGAAGCAGATAGGCAGAAGACAAAGTTCACACCGAACCATGGGGAGCTCAGATCAGACATTCACACTGGACCAAGTTTGGTCCGGTCTGGCATAGAAATTTAGAAGCAAAGGAGGCAGTAGCAAAACTTCACACCGTACCTTCAAGGTTTAAACCGGACTTCCAAACCGGACGAGACTTGGTTCGGTCTACACAAAGAAACAAAGAAAAAGAAGGCATAGAAGAAAATTCACACCAGACCATAGGCAAAAATTCTAGACCGGACCAAGGAAGGAAAGACCGAAGGTCCGGTCTGGACTACACTCTTTGCGATTTGTGCCGATTTGGTCCGGTTCAAAGGCATTCCCAACCCGGTTTAAGATGATTTTTTGGTCTTTTAAACCTATTTTTAGGGTTTGGAAGATAAATATATTATAAACAACCTCCCATTCTCTCATTAGCCTCCATCTTCTTACACACACAACACAAAACAAAGACACACACATTTTGGGAGAGCAGAACATTTTATGCAGAAAGGAGGAAATGTTTGGGGGATTCTCAATTCGGTTTTCTCCCCATTTCTCCATTATTTTAAGGATTCAAGGTGGATTCTACATTGTTTTGAAGGATTGAAACTTTGGTTCAACTATTCAAGACTAAGTTGATTCTTTCTTAATTCTAATATCAATTCAATTATGTTTATGTTTGGTATCATTGTTCTTATTATTTGTTTGTTGATTTTAATGATGTGTTGGAACTAATTCTCCTTTAGAGGGAAGGATGTAGTCTAGTAGGGGGTAATTTAATTATCAATGTTTGATTAGCTATTTAATTATAATTTCTCTTATTTTATTTATTTAAATTTATTTCCAAGAACTTATTAGCATCTTTCTTGATTGACCACCTTAAATGTATGTTTATTAGGTTTATTGTTCAATGGATGGATTAAAATAAACTCGATTTGGAAATTGAACTTGTTTAGACGTTAATACGGAAACGGTAATTAACCTACTCTTGAATTAAGGATATGCTTAATGGATTTGATTGTTTTAATTGGTATACATCGAAAGAGTAGCATAGCCGATTCAATTGACTACGTTTTTCTACCTCGAGAGAGGATTAAAACATTTTCATAAAATCCTACTTAAATGATTTGTGGTTGATAATTAAGTTACTCCTCTAGATGAATTCCTGAACTCTAGTGCTTGTTTTATTGAGTTTATCTATCATATTAAATTCTGTTAGTTGTGATTTATTTTCCTACTTGAATTTAATTAGTTAATTTAGTTTTCAAAAGAATTCAAAATCAAATTAAGGGTTTTCATTTTAATTTTCTGCACATTGTCATTTTAATCGAAAAAATTGATCTTTATATGATTGTCCCTCTAGATCGACCTCGTACTCCAAGTTTATTACTATAACTATCCATAAACTTGTGGATTGCTGTCAAGTTTTTGGCGCCGTTGCGGGGACAATGGAATTAATTGTTTTTCGGTTACGTGTTTTTATTTATTTTATTTGTCAATTGTTGTGTGTTTTTTTCTTTTTATTTTTCACTCTTAAAATTGTTTTTCTTTTGATCAATTTTCATATTGTGATTGTAAATTTATTGTTACGTGTTGTTCTAGTTGTTATTTTGATCTTGTTGATTTTTGGAATTAACTTTGGTACTTGTAGGTAGTGCATGCTAACTCAAAAGCAATCCAAGAGCAATGATTCCTCGAAGTTAGAAGCGTTGAATCAGGAGATAGAACGAACTTGTCGTGCCAATCACTCCATTTCACGACAATGAAAGCTATCTAACAACATAGCATCTAGCAGAACAAGACACGGTGATCCACCATATGGGTTACCAAGGAATTTTGTTCCCCTTGAAGGAGCAATTGAAGACATCATCGAAGATGACAATGATGCTAGAAATGATAAAAACATCAACAATGGGGGAAACAATGGCAATGATAGGGTACACGATGGTGGAAATGGAGTCTTTAATCCGCCAAGAGGCAAAGTTATTAATCCCCTACTTCCTATTGATGATGTCCAACAAAATCAACCACAAGAGGGATGACAACAAGGATACTTTCCACCATAAGGGTATCCACAACCTCCTCCACAAGGCAATGGTGGTAATAGGGCCTATCTTTGGGATTTTCAATGCCCTGTTATCAGTGCATCACCTCCTTGCATTATCTTGAGCACTACTGCAAGGAATTATGATTTGAAAAATCTTCAATTCAACATGATTCCAAACTTTCATGGTTTACCTTCCGAAGACCCCTTAGCTTTTATGAGGGAGTATTGTAGTGTCATTTCAACTTTTCCATTGAATGGCATTCCTGGGCTCGAATGAAATGTTTTACTCTTGCGTTGAAGGATAGAGCTAAGACTTGGTTCATGACCTTGCCTAATGGTTCAATGAGGACATGGGAAGATATTCATAATAAATTCATCAGCAAATACTACTCCCAGGGAAAAACTACAGAACTAAAAACCAAGATCAGCACTTTTGTTCAAAATGATGCTGAAAACCTTCCATGAAGCTTGGGAAAGATTCAAGAATTATCGTACTCAATGCCCACACCATCAATATCCTACAAATCTCTTTGTGACATTTTTCTATGATGGATTATGTGATAATGGGCAAAATTTGGTGGACACTCATGTTGGAATAGGTATGGGGGAGAAAACTTCTGAGGAAATGTGGGACATATTTAAGATGCTTGCTATTAAGTCTTAAATGAAGGCTGGCAGAAATAGGAGGAACCATTCAGGTGATCAATCATCTTTTGAAATTATTAATCATGTTATTGATCTTACTAAGCATGTGAAGATGTTGTCGGCAAGAGAGCCAAGTCACCACAATTCACCTACCAATGAAGCCTGTTATTTTTATGGTCAATTTGGGCATCCATCTTCGAATTGCACTTATGATGGGAATCACAATGCAGAGGAGGTAAATTATGTAGGTGGTTTTGAAAACTGTCAACGCCGAAATGATCCATATTCCAACACTTACAATCCAGGTTGGCGCAATCATCCAAATTTTACTTGGAAGGATGCAAATCAGCTTAGTCAACCTAGACAAGGAACTCCTGGATTCCCACCAAGACAACCATATCAACCTACATACTAACAAACGCCACCTCAACAACAAGTGCAATAGCCACCTCAACAACAAGTGCAATAACCACCTCAACAACAAGCTAAACCATCCTTTGAAGATTTGGTAATAAAATACATGACAAATCAAGAGGCCATTGTGAAGCAACAAGGTGTCACCATTCAAAACTTGGAAAGACAAGTTGGGCAACTAGCAAAACAATTGCAAGAAAGATTTTAAGGGGCTTTACCTAACACGGTTGTCAACCCAAAGGAGACAACTATGGCTATCCAATTGAGAAGTGGTAAGGTGGTCGATGAACCACAGGTAACAAAGAAAGACAAGCAAGGCAAGGACAAGGAGAAAACAAATGAGCTAGTTGAGGAACAAAGCGAGCAAATTGAGCAACCTAAGGAAGAGGAGGTGGTTATTAACCCTATTATTCCACTGGTCCCTTTTCCATAAAGATTAAAGAAGAGGCATGATAAGGAGAATTTTAACAAGTTTTTAGAGAATTTCAAAAAGATTCAAATCAATATTCCATTCACCAAAGCCATTGCTCAAATACCTTCATATGCTAAATATTTAAAGGAAATTGTTAGCAAGAAGAGGAAGTTAGAAGAGAAGGCTACTATAGCTTTAACCGAAGAATGTAGCACCATCATCCAAAATCACTCTAAGCTGCCAACAAAGATGAAAACCCCAGGGAATTTCACAATTCCATGCAATATTGGTTCTTTTACTATTGATAAATATTTATGTGATTTAGGTGCTAGCATTAACTTGATGCCTTTGTCTTTGTTCAAGAACTTAAAGATTGGTGACTTAAAGTCAACGAGGGTATCATTACAGCTTACTAACAGATCGGTGAAATACCCTGAAGGAATCATTGAGGATGTCTTGGTTAAAGTCAGTAAATTTTACTTTCCTATTGATTTCTTAATAATGGATATTGGTGAGAACATAGATGTACCTATTATTTTAGGATGCCCATTTTTAGCAACTGCTGGTGCTTTAATCGATGTAAAAAATGGTAAATTGACCTTGCAATTAGATGATGCTAAAGAAGAATTTGATGTTTTGAAAGCCATTAGACATTTCAATTCTGTAGAGGATCTAGATGCTTGTTTTAGAATTGATGTTATTGATCCATTATCGGAATTGCGAAGTGTTAAGGAATTGTCTAATGATAGTCTAGAAACTTCTTTGCAATTGAGTTCTGATTTGCAGGATGATGATGATGAGCTTAAGGCTCAGTGCTAGTACTTGGAAGGGCGTGGTTTCATGAGGAATGAGAGATTTGAACCTCTAGAATGACCTTCAAAGGAGGATACACCTGAGCCATTGCCAAAGCTAGAACTTGTACCCCTACCTTCACATTTGAAGTACCTATTTCTAGACAAGGAAGAGACCTTGCCAATTATTGCATGGTCAGACTTGACTAAGCTTGAGGAGTAGAAAATCATTAAACTTCTATGGAAGTACCCGAAGGTTCTAGCTTGATCATTAGGTGATATAAGAGGCATTAGTCTAGCCTTTTGTACTTACAAAATTCTCATGGAGCCAGCACATAAACCAACGGTTTAACCCCAATGGCATCTTAATCCAAACATGAAAGGTGTGGTTAAGGTTGAAGTGATCAAATTGCTTGATGCAGGAATTATTTGTGCTATTTCGGATAGAACGTGGGTTAATCCAGTTCAAGTAGTTCCAAAGAAGGGAGGGATGATTGTGGTAATCAATGAAAAAAATGAAGTGATTGCTATGCTCACGGTTAATGATTGGCAGGTGTGCATTGACCATAGGAAGCTCAACTCAGCCACTCACAAGGATCGTTTTCCCTTGCCTTTCATTGACCAAATGTTAGAATGACTTGCAGGGTACAAATTTTATTACTTTGTGGATGGTTATTCTAGTTACAACCAAATTAACATTGACCAAATGGATTAAGAGAAGACAACTTTTACATATCCTTATGGTACTTGTTTAGACGTATGCCATTTGGATTGTGTAATGCTCCAGCCACTTTCCAATTATGCATGATGGCTATTTTTTCTGACATGATTGAAGACATTATTGAAATTTTTATAGATGACTTTAGTGTTTTTGGTAATTCTTTTGATACATGTTTGGCAAATTTAGAGCGTGTCTTGGCCAGGTGTGAAGAAGCTAATTTAGCATTGAATTGGAAGAAGTGTCACTTCATGGTTCGTGAGGGCATTATGTTGGGACACAAAATTTCTAAAAAAGGCATTGAGGTTGATCATGCAAAGGTTGAAGCTATTAAAAAGCTTGTTGTTTCATACCTCAATCAAAGACATTAGGAGTTTTCTTAGTCATGCAAGCTTTTATAGAATATTCATTAAAGATTTCTCCAAAATTACCATCCTTTGTGTGCATTATTGGGAAAGGATATTCCTTTCAAGATGGATGATGAACGCATTAAAGCTTTTGAAAGGTTAAAGAAGGAGTTGACTTCCACACCTATTATTACTTCACCAAATTGGGAGCTACCATTCAAGTTGATGTGTGATGCAAGTGATTACGCTGTAGGTACAATGCAAAGAAGGGAAGTTGCATGTTATTTATTATGCTAGTAAGTTACTTAATGATGCTCAAATTAAGTATGCAACTACTGAAAAAGAATTGTTAGCTGTTGTCTTTGCTTTTGATAAATTTTTATCTTATCTTTTAGGTTTAAAAACAATAGTTTTCACCGATCACTAGGCTCTGAAGTATTTGCTAGCAAAGAAGGATGCGAAGCCACGGTTGATTAGATGGATTTTGTTGCTACAAGAATTTGATTTGGAGATCAATGACAAGAAGGGAATAAAGAATACGGTGGCAGATCACTTGTCAAGGATGCACACTGAAAGGGAAGTAACCATACCAATTAATGAATTCTTCCCTGATGAGCAATTATGGAAATTAGATAGTGTTGATTGGCCATGGTATGCCGATATTGTTAACTTTCTTTATTCTAACAAGTTACCACATGATTATTCTTCATAGCAAAAGAAGCGTTTTTTCACCTCTTTAAAGGATTTCTTTTGGAATGATCCTTTATTATTCAAGAGGTGTCCAGATGGCATTATCAGACGTTGTGTTCCAAAAGTAGAGGCGACAAGTATCATTAACATTGTCATTCTCATCCAATGGATGGTCATCATAGTGCGGAACGCACGGTTGCTAAGATTCTCCAATGTGGATTTTATTAGCCTACTATATTCAAGGATACCAGAGCTTCTGTAGCTACATGTGACAAATGCCAACATTAGGAAGAGGAATGAGATGCCCCAAAAGCCAATCTAGGAAGTGGAGATTTTTTATGTGTGGGGCCTTGATTTTATGGGCCCTTTTTCCCTCGTCATTTGGAAACCAATACATTCTAGTAGCAGTTGGTTACGTTTTCAAGTGGGTTGAGACGATTGTGCTTCTTACGAATATGGGGAAAGATGTGGTGAAGTTCGTGAAAAAATACATCTTTTCACGATTTGGGGTTCCTAGGGCGATCTTGAGGGATAATGAAGTTCATTTTCACCAATTTCGAGCTCTATTAGAAAAGTATGGATGCAAGATCAAGACGGGGACACCCTATCATCCTCAATCATGTGGTCAAGTTGAGGTTTCAAATAGGGAAATCGAGTAAATTCTCTAGAAGACGGTTAATTCTTCACGAAAGGATTGGTCAGTCAAGCTTGATGATGCTTTATAGGCATATAAAACTGCATACAAGACACCACTTGGTATGTCTCCTTATCGGCCAGTTTTCGGAAAGGCATGCCATTTGCCCGTAGAGTTAGAACTTCGTGCATTATGGGCAATCAAGAAGTTGAACTTTGACTTAAAGGCAGTAGGTGAAAAGAGGTTATTTGATTTGAACGAGTTGGATGAAATTCGCCATGATTCTTATGAAAGTGCTCAACTTTACAAAGAACAAACTAAGGCATGGCATGATAAAAATGTGATTAGGAAAGACTTTCATGTTGGGCAACAAGTTTTGCTATTTAATTCGAGATACAAGCTTGAAGCTCTTTCCAGGAAAATTGCGATCTCGTTGGTCTGAACCTTTCACAATCACAAAGGTATTCGGAAATGGTGCTTTTGAAATCATAGGCAAAGAGCAAAGTCCTTTTATGGTCAATGGACAACGTTTGAAAGCCTATTTTCCCACACCAACAATTCTTCAAAGCGATTGATGCTTCACTCCGTCTAGCTCTAGACGTTAAATAAAGCCCTCGTGGGGAGGATAACCCACAATTTTAATTTTACATCTTTTATTTATTTGTTTGTACTTTGTTTTGTTTGAATTTTTATTATTTTTAGTAGAATGTTAATTAAGTAGTTTAATGTGTTTTTCATTATTTTGTCTTGTTTTAATATTTTTTTAAATATATATATATATATCAATTTTTTTTATTTTGGCGTGAATTATAGTGTCTATTTGGTATTAATTTTTCTTTATTTTTTATAGGAATTTTGAAGACACAAGGGCAATTGTGGAACAAGCTATACTAAGGGAAGTTTTTTCTAATTCTATAAGGAGTTGTGCCTATTTGTTTTCTTATTAATACTTGGAGTTACTTATAATAATCCTAAATTACTTGAATTTTTTTATTGTTTTATGGTTTATTAATTTTTATTTTTTCTTTTTAGGTTTTCCCCATTAATGTTCAAGCTTTTAACAGGTTTGTTGGATGTTCATTGTGTGCTATTTAGCCACAATTTTAGCTAAAGCTTGAAGGGTTCTTCGGTTTTTAATTTTTATGCTTATGTTTGTTTAGGTTAATTTTTAATTAATGTTAGTTGATTGTTCTTTTGGTTTTTATGTGTTTTGCTTTATTTCTAAGCCTTTTAATTCAAATTTTAGTGTTTAAATTTTGTGTTTATGTGTTTTAATTTTCGAAAAAAACATTTCGGGCCAAAATCGTGAACCGGGTCAAACCAGCCGGCTTGAACCGAACCGGTTCTACCAGCCGGTCCCACCCAGCAGACACAGCCCACCCAGTAGTCCCTTACGTGGACAGCAACTTGCCCTTTTTAGTTCCTCTCTTTTGCTTCCTTTTCTCTTCTAGCTTTACTCATCATTCTCCCACACTTCATGACTCAATTTTTTATATATATAATTATGGTGATTAAAAGCTTGATTAATGGTTTACATGCTTAATTAGTGGATTATCTTTCTTTTTTTTTTCACTCCATTGGTATATTTCACATAAGCTTGTTCTTCCACTCTTCCCCAAGGTATGTCATTCAATAATCTTTATTCTTTTTCCATTAATGAGTGTTTTTAATTCCTAATTAGACGTGTGAAAGGGATTTTTGCGAGTAATTTCTCTATGTTGTTGGGTAATTATTAGCTTGATGCTTTCAAATTTTCTTTGTGTTAGTCTTTCTCTACTCCTTATGCCTTTACTTGATGTTTCAATGATTGGACTTAATTTTCATTGGTTGATTGAGTTGTGAAATTATATTTCTTTGTTTGTAGGATTAATTTGGTGATGAATGGTGAAAGTTTGGAGGATTTATCGATTTAATTTCACCCTAAGCTCCTAGAACATATTTTTGCCTTCCAAGTGTTTGATGAAAAGCCCAAATCATTTCTAGTATAATTGATCAAGGCATTGTTGCAGTGTTGGGCCTGCACTCTTGTTGTGTTGGGGCTGCAATGATAGACAAAGAATTACACTTTAATTTTCCATACTTTTGTCACCAGTAATTGTTAATTTCTTTATTCTTCATTGTTAATAATATCATTCTCATTTTTATGGGACTGTTTTTAGATGCCTTTTCTCATAGCATTGTTTCATTTTATTTATGCTCATTTGTTTGAAAATTATGGCAATTATTGGTACTACTCGACCCTAGTTGCAATTTAGCCCCAAACCATTTCATTTTTATTATCTATATGGTTTTTAAGCGATCTTGGTGCTAATATAAGGCTGTCATTTTCTTCTATTTGTTAAAGTTATGTATATTTAGATAGTTTAATGTTCGTTTTCTTGACAAATAGTTGATTGTTGGGATAGTGCTTTGCTTGAGATAACTATTCACCTTTATTTTTGTAGGAACCATGTCCCGACCAAGAAAACAATTTGATAGAATTCGCTTTGAGAAGCCGGAAGGGAATATGTGGTATAATGAACATCATCACTTTGGATTGGTTGTAGAAAAAAGAGTTGCAGAAGACCTTGAAGAAAAATACAATTTTCATGAGATATTTTCTTTCTTTGGTTGGCAATCTTAGGTGAGTGTAATCGGTGATTATTATCCGGAATGGGTGAAGGAATTTTATGCAAACCTGAAAGATAGGGGCCCTAGTAGCTGTATGGAATTGAAGAGTTGGGTTCGAGGTACCAACATTGTGATTATGATGCTACTTTAGCTACTTTCATTGAAGTACCTAACCGTGGTGAAAGGCTTCATTATAAGGGAACTTCAGTCACTAATTGCCCAATCTGGAATTATGAGAAAGCTATGAAAGATTGTAACATAACATGGAATTCTGGGACAAGGATGTTGGCTAATCAGCTACTAGCTCTTGAACGCTTAATCCTTCAGTTGTTATCTTATAATTTCATGCCATGTTCCCCAAGTGGTAATAATGAAGTTCGCCTGGGCGATCTATATATTTTTTATCAATTTCAGAAATGTTGGATGGCTAATAATGACATTCGCCTCTCAACAATAATCATTCATAATATCAAGTAAGTCGAATGTGCTAATAAACAGAATTTTGTTTTTCCTATTCTCATTTTTCACTTGATTCATCACTTCAGGGTGGAAATTCCTGCTAGAGATTGTTCATGAGTCACCTTCTGGTTTGCTTTCTTTTCAGTCTTTCAAGCATTTGCAATATGTACGCCTTAGTGACGACTGGTTTTACCACGATGATACCAATCATGCTCCTGATCCAAATATAGCCTCCTCTTCAGGTACTTCTATCCCTTTTGATACTCCTGGAATTGTTCCAATCACTATTATCCCTGCAGCTACTGTTGTTACTACTGAGAATGCTCAACCGGATCCCGCTGGTGCTGCTGCTGGCATTGCCAATCCTCATCGACATCGTGCAAGTACGCGCACATTGATTCTTCATGTGCTTCGTATATGTCGTCGTGTCAAGCAAGATGTTGTTGCTCGCCATGATCAAATCATGAGAGACTTAACTCATTTGCGCAAGCGTGTTGATAATCTTGAGACTCTATCTACTGCACCTCCACCGCCACCATCCAAATAAGCGATGTTTTCTTTATCTCTTCTTAGCTTTTTTTTTTTTTCTTCTCTTTAATTTTCTGTTTCTAGGATTTTTCCGTTTTTTTTTTCTTCTCTTTAATTTTCTGTTTCTAGGATTTTTCCGTTGTCTTTTGTCCACTCTTCCTCAGATGAACTATCTATCTCGGAACCGACTCGTAGATTGGTTATTTTTCTGCTTTTTCAAGGAAGTGTCCTTTACCCTCACTTTTAATTTAGTTTTTGTTGCTACATCAGGGACAATGTATCACTTAAGTGTGGGGGAGGGTTTATTTGCTCATGTGTAATGTATTGTGGTTAAATTAAAAACTTTAATGCTTAATGTATATGTTATGTTGTTTATGTGCTTTAATTATTATTAACCATGGTGGATTAATACGCATCGATTTGAGTTATATTTTTTTTTTTCCAATTTGTTGTGATTTGTGATAATTGGTATCTTGATTCATGACTCTGGTAAATTGCTTAATTCAAAGTAAGTGTTAATGTTTGAGCTTCCTTTATCCAAGTGTGAAGTAAAATGAATTCATTTGTGAGTTTGTTCTTTACCATGTGAGCTTTTGAACCAAAAATTTTCAAATTATGATCTTATTTTTTATTGTTGAGAGTTTCATACTTGGTGAGAATTCATTAGTGTTGGTCCCAAGGCTAGTCTCAAGAGGGAGGGTGAATTAAGTCTATTTAAAATTTTGAGTCTGTTTGTATTTGAAACTAATAGATGAATAAATTTTTTAATCAACTAATTTTTTAATTTTTTAAGAATATATTTATAGATTGAAAAATGTTTTAATATATCTGAGGATATTTAAAACATTACTAAATATTAAGAAATGAAACTGAGAAAACAGACTGAAACTAATCAAAGAAGGTAAAGAGAAAAGTTGAGACTCAGAGATTTATAGTGGTTCATCATAAGACTACATCCACTACCTAAGATCAGCAA
>CANYLF010285930.1:0-20008 GCA_948193215.1 Bocquillonia castaneifolia
GAACAAATGGCAACAATTAAAATGGGTAGCACTTGACTTGATAATTGATATATATCTTGGTCCATACCATTTCAAGGCAAACGTAGAAATGGAAACAAATATAAGGACGGCAAAATCATATAATTGATAAAATTTATAAGAGCAATCATATATATATTTGGGGTCTAAAGAATGATATTATGTATTCCAAATTCCACATTCAACATCCAGAGATCAATGGAGTTCATATTTAGTTCTTTATTTATTTTTTTTTTTGTCATTTTTAAAGACATAGTCTTGTTCAATCTTTACATACATCAATAAAAGAAAACACTAGATCTTTCTCTCCATTTTTAGTATAACAATCTGATTTTAGAAAATTACAATAGCCTTTTTTGAAAAGAAAAAAAAAATTTCCAAGGACCTTTCAAGAAAGAAGCTATTCTTGATTTTTTTTTTAATAAGAAACATGTAAATTTAGCTTCTAATAACCGGAGATCTAATTAATATCCTAACAAACAAGGCAAAATTGATAACTTAAAAATCATTAATATCAAAATAAAATCAGATGCCTAAATTTGCAAGTAGAATATTGCTATATTCTCTGAACGTGACAAGTAGAAAATAGTAGAGACAAAAATTAGTTACTCCTGACTGTCTTTTCCGCAGTTGTTGGAAACATTGACCTCTTCGACGATCCTTCAGAAAGCTAAAAAAAAACAAAAAACTTGTCCATTTTGGTCTTATAGTTAGCCATTCTGTTTTATAATTGTGTCCAAATTACACCCACCACTATATAACTTTTATTTTATTTTTAATCAATCAATCAATCATGCAGCCCACATTCTAAAAAGTGTACTAAAAAAAGAAAATTGTCTCAAAATCAATCAATAAAAATCTCGGCTTCCATTTATCAATCTTAAGCTTAGATTTGCTCCGTCATTAGGATTGTTTGGAGTTGGGGGTTTTTCTCTTTCAAAAAGAAAGAAAACCCATTTCTCAAAGCAACTCCGATTAACAATCAAGCTGTCTCAACATTGCCAATGCTTAATTTGTTGCATTAGATATCATAAAATTAAAGTAAAATATAAAAAGTTGATGGCAATGATGGTTCGTGCATTAGAACGTGAAAGAACAATGCAAAAATCAAGATCATTCCACCTGAAAAAAATGTTTGAGAGTCCAGCTGGAGGAAGAAATGTTCAGAGCATGATAATTGAGAATGGAAATGATGGAGTAGTAAGTAGTAATAGTAATATTAATATTAGTAGTTTTAGTAGTGGTGGTGGTGGTGGTAGTTCAAGTGTTGATTATGAGAGGGTGCCATCAAAGAATGGATTGCCTAAATTCGGTGATCGACTTATTGATACCCCCCAATACATTGGAAGTCCTCTTAATCGTCCCCGTCCTGACTCTGCTTCTTCTGCTGCTCCTCCTCCTCCTGCTCCTTCTCTTGCAACAACTAAAATTTCTAGCATGAGAGATAAGACTCTTTCAGGTTAATTTTTATTTTTATATTATATATATATATATAGTCATCTTTCTTTTCATATATATTTTTTTTCAAGATAATGCATTGCTGATCATGGTTCTTTGATTTTCTTAAAAAAAATTGCAGACATTGATTTGATGAAGGAAAAGTTTGCCAAGCTTCTTTTGGGAGAAGACATGTCTGGTGGTGGAAAAGGTGTTTCTTCAGCCTTGGCTTTGTCAAATGCAATCACAAACCTAGCTGGTAACTCTTTATTCTTCTGCAGCATTTATTAATTAATCATCAAAACTGTTTAGACGATATATTATTATGAATATTAATTAGCAATAATCTCTTCTCTTTGGTTCTTTCTTTGTATAATAAATGCAGCATCTGTTTTTGGAGAACAAAAGAGATTGGAACCAATGGCTTACGAGACAAAAGTGAGGTGGAGAAAAGAAATCGATTGGCTTCTATCAGTAACTGATCATATTGTTGAACTTGTTCCTTCACAGCAATCCAAGGATGGAGTCAACATGGAGGTAGCAATTCTTATTCTTTAATTATCTATAATTATCCCATGTTAATGTTTTGATATTATAATTCATTCTTACATACATAATAATACTATATATGTATATCCTGTTGTCCTGCTTCAATAAATAGATCATGACTACACAACAAAGAAGTGATCTGCTGATGAACATTCCGGCTCTTCGCAAGCTCGATGCTATCCTCGTTGTAAGTGCTTTCGGTTGGTTCTGTACTGTTGGCATCTTTTGTAAGGGTGGGTAAATTAGAGCAATAATATTTTGATGGTGGTAATTATTTAACAGGACCAACTAGATCAGTTTGGAAGCCAGAATGAATTCTGGTATGTTTCGAAAAATGATTCGGAGCAAGGAACCCCCCCAAGAAATGATGATAAGTGGTGGATTCCCACTGTTAAGGTTCCTCCACAGGGGCTATCTGATGTCACACGAAGATGGATGCAGTTCCAGAAGGATTCTGTGAATCAAGTACTCAAAGCAGCTATGGCAATAAATGCTCAGGTTCTATCAGAAATGGAAGTTCCTGAAAACTACATTGAATCCCTGCCAAAGGTAAGCTTTTGTATATTATGATTGTTTGTATATATATATTATATCAATCATGCGTGGTTTTGGTACGTAGAATGGAAAAACAAGCCTGGGAGATTCAATCTACAAGAACATAACAGTAGAGTATTTCGATCCTGGGCAATTCCTGTCAACAATGGACTTGACTACTGAGCACAAAGTGCTTGATCTCAAGAACAGAATTGAGGCGTCTATTGTAATTTGGAAGAGAAAGATGAACCAAAAGGATGGGAAGTCTTCATGGGGTTCATCCGTGAGCTTAGAGAAAAGGGAACTGTTTGAAGAGAGAGCTGAAACAATCTTACTCATTCTCAAACAACGTTTCCCTGGAATTCCACAATCTTCACTAGATATAAGCAAGATCCAATACAACAAAGTAAGAAGAAAAACGACATTATTATTATCTCTCTCTTCTTCTAAAACTGTATAAACTAATATATATATATATGTATATATTGTGCAGGATGTCGGACAGGCAATTCTAGAAAGCTATTCAAGAATAATAGAAAGCTTGGCATTCAATGTCCAGTCTAGGATTGAAGATGTTCTCTACGCAGATTCACAAGCACGATTCCCTAGGTCAAATTCAGAAGAGAAGATGGAGTTTGAGAGAGCAGAGGAAGAACTTTGTCTGGGAGGTCCATGTGAAATACCAGCATCAATGACACTCTCAGATTTCATGGGATGGAGTGTAGATAAGTCAGACTCAAAGAAATACCAAGAGGTTTTATTCAAAGGCGACCATGAAAAGATGCTCAAACCCATCTTGACCATGAAGAAGTTTTCCTACCTAGAGAAGCTTGAGAATTTGAGTGTATTAAGAAGTCCAACTTGTCGGCATTAACTGACAGCACAAGAGGATGATGATGACATGGCAATGTATAACATAGAGAAGAAATGTGTAGTTAGAGAGCTTGTCTGATCAAATGTAGATGACAAACAACAACAACAACAACAACAACGTGTTATTAGGAGTCCCTTCTGTTGTGTTGTGTTATTAACTCTGGTAGTTGTTGTATTGTTCTTTTTTCCTCCCAAAACACTCTATGGGGAAGTCTTATTATGTAACTAACTATTTAGTTTGACACATTTCAAACATGCTTTCTGATTTGTCAACTACTCTAAACCCTTATTGTATAGTCCTTCACTTATCCTTTCTTTGCTCATATACATTACCATGAGATTGGAAATGCCTTTTCTATTGCCACATCTCATGCATACAAAAATTAAAACAAGCGAGCAGAGAAATGTGTAAAAAAGTAAGCCTTTATTCAAGCTCGATAAACTGGCATTTGATATAATAACAGTTCAATAAGACAAAAAAGATCACTTGGTCCTCTTTGCTTGACAAGCATATCCTAATTATTGGGCAGAGTGCATAATGCAAAATCACAAGGAAAAAAAAGGCCAAACCCAAAAAATGCATATGCTGATCAAGTATAAAACACTACATTGACTCGAAAATGTTGGGGAAAAACTGTGAAATAAATACTCATAGCCAGGAATTCTAACTATGTAAATCTATTGATGTTGGCCAAAACGAGTAACTGCAGCATGTATAGCGTCCGCAAGATGAGGGACTGTCTTAGAACTAAGACCTGCCATGCTAATCCTCCTGCAGATAAAGAACCAAAAATTTTTGCCCTCAACAGTCAACTGGTGAACATAAGAAAAAATGAGATTTGAAAGTTACAGGACAAAGATAAACCAAAGTTCTTTGAAATGCATAAAGAATATGCACCGAGTATTGTTGAATTACTGAATAAAATGGAGCTAGAGACCTCCGGAAAATCTATAGACTTCATCACTTTGATCAACATGCTTAACTATACTCAATTACTCATCTTGTAGTGTACATTGAGTTAAATTTTTAAAGAAAGATACAACAACCAACTATAATTTTAGCTGTTGAATACCATGCAAAATAACTTCACAGTACAGTTACTCGGAATTCAAAGGTGAAATGAGAAATCTCCGTTAAATGATGAAAAGAATTAATTACCCGTCAGATGTCATGTAAATATGATACTCTTTGGTCATGAACGCCACTTGTTCAGAGTTCAATCCAGTGAAAGTAAACATTCCAATCTGCTTGATAATGTGACTCCAGTCACCTGGAGTGCCTGCAGGCAAGGGAAAGAGTGTTTACACATAGATCTTACCAGATGCCAATGATACAAGTTCATAAATGAGCTAGAACTAGAACACTCCATTAGTAGAAAATTTAAGCTAATGGTAAATGCATTTGTTATTGTAGAAATAAGTCCTCCGAGGCACAATTACCACAATCACACTTGCACAAGATTTATCTTCAAGTGTTTTTCCAAGTTAAAAAGTACTTGCAAATATTTGTTCAATTGGAATTTGGAAATAAACAGCATTATAATGTGGATGAAAAAAAGCAGTAAGGTATCACATGTCAATTACTTGAACACCATGGCATTTGTATCAAATGCCAAACAAAAACATTTGTTCAATTGGAATTTGGAAATAAACAGCCTTATGATGTAGATGAAAAAAAGCAGTAAGGAATCGCATGTAAATTACTTAACACCTTGGCATTTGTATCAAATGCCGAACAAAAACAGGTACAAAAGGCACACAAGCATAATTGAAAATCACAAGCAATACCTCTAGAAGATAAAGCATCGAATAGTTTCTGGCGCATGCTAATAATTCGGTCAGCCATTGCCTTCAGCTCAACAGTCCATTCATTATACAAATTGCTGAAATACAGAAAAATAAGTGCATGGATCAGTGTACTTTTGAATGCACACATTCTACTCTGTCAGCATGCTTCATTGATATCAAACCTCATCTAAACAAGTCCATGATAGAAACACTATTATTTTTCATTCCTATGTGAGGGAGCTTATAAACTTAACAGAGTTGATACCTGTCTTTGAGAATGGTAGCCACAAGGGATGCACCATGAATAGGTGGATTAGAATACATGGGGCGGATCACAAGTTTCAACTGGCTCTCAACCCTACTTGCCACGTCCGCTGTCTTGCAGACCTGTAAAAATGAAGAGAGAACCTTCAGAATTAAAAAGCCAGCCTCCAGAAGGGGATTCAGATATTTATTGCTCCAAAAAATTTAAGTTCAATACAAAAGGACGCCTCGACTTAGTCTGAAAGTGGGCTTATGTGTACTAAAAAATTTCTATTTTAAAGCATAATGTATTAGAAGATCTTCAATCATTCAATATTCACTAAATTAACCATGCATAGGCAAAGAAGTTCCAAGACTTGAGAGTGCCTTACAATGCTGAGAGCCCCAACACGTTCCCCATAGAGTCCCATATTTTTTGCATAACTCTGTGCCATAATACATTCACCACCATCTGCAACAAACATGCGAACTGACTGTGCATCTGCATCTAGGCTGCCACTTGCAAAACCCTGCATAGAAGGTGTATGATTTTGTTGGTAAGCAAAGTTACAATCTACCAGCATTCGTAAGACTTAATTATAGATTGATCATTGAGCAAAATTCTATGATACCACTATCATGCCTACTGGCATTAGCTTTTCTATTACCTGATAAGCACTGTCAAAGAAAGGTAGAAAAGCTTTCGATCTTATCAGCTGTCTGATCTGCTCCCACTGCTCAGTGGTTGGGTCAACTCCAGTTGGGTTATGTGCACATGCATGGAGAAGTACTACAGATCCTGCCGGTGCAGCTCCAAGATCTTCTAGCAGGCCTGTGCACCACACATACACTTAGAAGTTCATTCTTTCATTCATATTTCATCACTCACAAACATCAGTAAATGGAAAACAACAAAGAAAGAAACAATTGAACCCTGGTTGATTGTGCCAGAAAGAACTAAGATTCTGTAGAATAAGGACAAATATACACATGACTTGTAATGAACAAAGTTGAGTAATGATACAACTAAAATCGTGCATTTCCACAAAATAAACTGCACAAACCTTGGAAGTCCAGCCCGCGGGTTGCTGGATCATAGTAGCGGTAAGTCTTGACAGATAACCCTGCAAGAGTGAATACTTTGGGATGATTTCCCCAAGTTGGCAGGGGAATGTATATTGTCCGCTGCCACAAAGAAAAGAGACTCGATCATAATCTTATTTGAAATAAGTGGTAATAAAGGCAGAAATATCTTTTTTCAGAAAAAGGCCAGTAGGAATAGTATCCTCACTTGGTGGTAGTGCCTTGCAAGAAACTCCCCTCCAACCCTAAGAGAACCAGTACCGGATAAGCATTGAACAGTAGTGACTCTATTCTCCTGAATGGCAGGGCTGTTACAAATCGACCAAAAAGAAATACAATAAGAGGCGGTTGAAAAAAGAGAGAGAATTATCTTTTACAGCAAAACCCTTCAAATGTAAGCATCACCAGGTCCAAAAGGAGTAACAAAGACAGCAAAACAAAAGGTTACCTATCAGCACCAAATATAAGCTTAGCACTGAGTTTATTAAAATCAGCAAGTCCAACAATAGGAAGATACTCTTTCACGCGAGACCTGGAGGATAATAATTAATCAAAACTAAAGGACCCATCAAGTTAAACAATAAAAAATAATAACAAAATAAGACTTACTGGTCATTTACAAGCATTTGCTCAGCTTTTCTAACTACATTCAAAACAAGAGGCTTCCCTTCCTATCAAAATTCAAACCACCACCACAACCATTCAATTGAAAAATAAAATAAAGGTTCCATCTTTCTTTTTATATAATACATTTTAGTAAAGAAATGGCTTTTAAAATAAGTAAACTAAAGAACACGCATACCTCAGTTCTGTAAGCACCAACACCCAGATTCAATTTGTTAGGACTAGTGTCCTTGTTATAAGCAACAGTGACCTGTTTGAATAATCATACATGATCAAACCTTATAATTCAATCTCACATAATAAAACCAATCATCCCGTATAAAGATCGCATCTTTTTTTATTCTCGAAATGAAAAAAAGCAACATTGATCAACGATCATGGTCGAACAACAACAATTAAAAATGAACGTCTAAATAATGATCAAAGAAAGCATACATACCCCAAGAATAGGATCTTCAGGAGCACGAACAACGTTACAAAAAACAGAGTCAGAGTCCATAATTTTGTGTATAAAATTGATCTGATAAAAGGGTATTTAACAAATTAAGATGAGCTCTTATAAAGATGGAAGAGACTAGACTAGCAAAGCAAAGGAGTGAGCTTTTTTATTTTATTTTGTGAGTGGTTGGCTTTTTGAGATGTAAACAATGGGCGCTGTTGAAAGTGAAAGCCAACTGTTAGTTTTAAGTTCAGTTATTATGGGCGGTTTTTACCTTTCTTTACTTTTGACTGCACGTGTTTGTTCACGTACTGCTTATGCAATTTAGCATGGGAAGCTTTTGCTTCATTCATGGTCCATGTTTTCTGTTGTGTTTCTAGGAATTTTAGGCCCAAACCATTTTGCCATGTTTTGTATTTTGTTTCTAGAATTTTAGGTCCAAACTTATATATTTGTGTGAAAAGCTTTTTTTTTTTTTTTTTTAAAACCTGTAATTTGTTAGGAAAAAAATATGAAAAGAGTGAATTTTTTTTTCACAGTTGATCTGATTTTTCACAACAAAAGAATAAGTCATTTTTTTAAAAAAAATATCATCTTTCATAGTTTGATATGTGTTTTTTTTGTAAAAGTAAATTTTTTAATTTTACGAAAAATTATAATAATTACAAAAAATATAAAGAAATTTTAAATTGTTTACAATTTTTAATATTTTTCTGAAAAAAATAAATTAATCATATAATGCACACCAAATATATTCTCATAAGTTAAAATAAAATAAAGAGTATGAGAAACTAAGGTGAAATATCTATCCACACTCTAGAATTGACATAGAATTGGATGCTTTTATTAGACAATGAGCAAGCAACACATTCACAAATATCATAGCATAACAAAAACTACAAGAAACAAAAGAAATACTCTAAATAAGAAAAGTGATCTAAAATATGGTGCTTAAGAGCTAAAATCACAGGTTGACCATCAAATTCAAAAATTACATTCATATAAAATAGGAAGAAGTATAAACCTTGTTTGCTTTTAGTTTATTTTGCTAACTTATTGTGATTGCATCATATGAAAATCTGGATCTTCAAGATACCTCATTAATGTATGTATTATTGTAACATCAAATTTATCATTATTTTTATAATTCAAAAAAGAGATTCGCCGCGATGAAAATAATATCAAATTTATTTAGTAGGTAAAGCTTTTTTTTTAAAAAATTGTTTCGATTATTTGATTTTTCAGAGAGCCACGATTACAATTCTAAATAGGTCCTTTGTCAAGTCAACTAGTTTCATTTCACATTTGAAGAAAATACATTTTGTGCTTCTTCATTTATATTTATATTTTTTTATTCAGTATTTATATTTTTATCTTTGTACCACAAAAAATGTGATCAAAATTAAATAAAATAAAATAAAAATCATTATTAGTCGATCTGCACAAGGAAGTGGCAGCCTAATAGTCCAAGACTGAATTAAGAGGGTCTAAATTTTATTAATATTGCAACATACACCTTGTAAACCTACATAGAACATGTTTTTTTTTTACAAACAAGTGAAGATTGAATTTAATGAATATTCATGTTTCTCGTTTAACTCGTCGAATGATGGACAAGATATCATTATTGTGCAATGATTTTCTGAATAAGTTATAGCGTCCACGCTTCTGAGCATTTTGCTGCAAAAATAACAAGGACATACTTAAATTGTTACGGTAATAAATGATGAATACCAGTCAAAAAACTATATTATTATGATGTCTTAAAGATTCATCATATTTCCAACAACTAATTTACCTGAAAATGAAAAGTTGGATTTGGACCTCCGGATAGTACAGAGACACCATCACGAACAGGTGCCAACACTAAATGAAAAGGATCAAATCAGTTAATAATGTTGGCATTATAAGTACACATGTTGTTAATATATACAAGAGGTTGAATGGATTGTATGTATGTACCTGAAGCTGAATTGGAGCCGTCATCTTTGTCAATGGTTTTAGTAGATGATGTCCTAGAAAAATATGGTTTTGTTTTTGGTGTACTACTTGTATTTGTATGCAAGAAAAGAGGCAGGTCCTCTGCTTCAAATCCATGTTTACTTATGATATTTGCACAAGCTGCAGAATTGGGTACCATTGTTACATCTTTAGTTGACTTGTCATCGCTTATGATTGCTGCTGGTTCAACAAAGGCATGCAGATTTCGAACCCTGTCAAGCACTTTAATTTATTGGAAAATAAAAAGAGGCAACAACAGATTGAGAGAAGTTACGTGTTGAGAGGTAGCGGCGATGATACTTTGGCAAATTTGGATGCCATCTTACTCTTGTTAGAGCAACCTTGTGAGCATATTGTTCCCATGACAGAAGTTTCTGCAACATTATGATACTGTAAATGCAATGCGTTTGTTATAATATAAATCATAATGGTACTGGCAGTGGCTACTGACTTGCTTCAGTGTATCAATTTTATGTTCGGCCTCCGAAAATTCATTGGTATCAGAAATGCTGTGATTTAGATTAGCAGAAACACATCCAACGTGATCGACCACAGTAACTATAGCTCTGCATATGTATTCTTTTGTGCTGTTTACAACCCTGAAAAATTAAAAACACATATATCATAAATTAGCACCAGAAACATTACAGTTCCCAAAAGACTAAGAGCACTTACATTTTCTTCTCTTTCGCATTCGAGAACGTCGATTCACAGTAATCTGCTGCGTAATGCAGCTGCGAACGCAAGTCTTTAAGTTCCTGTATTAAACACAGAAACAAGCAAAGTAGCATTAAGAGAAAGAAAATAGAGCAAAAAAAAAGAGAAGAGGAGCAAAATATGAGGGCTACTTGAAGGGACTTGTTGAACCGGGTAGCTTCTGGGGATTCATTTTCTGAGTGTTTACAAGCAAACTGCATTTGATGTTTCTGGGCTGTGAAATTACAGTTCATGGAGATAAAAACTGAAAGGTTAAAAGATAATGTGAAGTAGATAGGTAGCTAGTTTTTATTTTGTATGTGCAGAGAGAAAGAATGGACAACTGGTGGCTCGTGATAATCCCATGCATTATGGAGTAGTGAAAGGAACAACAAACCGAAAAGGCAAAAAAAGCATTAAAGAAAGATTCTTCACAGCATGTAAGAAATTACAAAAGATGACAAAACACCCGTGATTTCTTGTTTCTCTTTTTGAAAAAAAGGGTTTGTCACTTACTGACAAGGTGATGATCCTTTGGCATTGGCTCATACTTAAACATCAGGTAGATCCGTTTCAACTTTCTGTTGTAGCTCTCCTCTCTATATCAATTCAGAAGATTACACCTGTAAATTATTTGTGATTGAATTAGAAGATAAGGTTGCTTCTACAAAGAATTATTAATCTTTAATTTATTACTATAAATTTTGTCATTAGATGAGACTTTGGTGTTTGTCATTTTTTGGTCCCACTTCATATTTTTTGTTGAACATTACAACATGACTAAACCATGCCATGAACAAGAAGCAAAATTCATCCGTGATTCTACGTTGTGAAACTTTAAGTGTGACTCTCTCCCCTCGTTACACCAGAGTAACATAGTCCTAGCCTTCATCAGGACACATGTCCATTCTGAAGTGAGTGAGGAAAGGATTAGAGATATAAAAGGACTAATTATCAAAAAAAAAAAAATCCGAACTTTTCAAAGTTTAACAATTATATCACAAACTTTTAGTCATTACATAGCAAATACTAATCTATCATTTTTTTAAACAAATATTATGTACTCACTTTAACAGGTAAAAAATGATTATGTGACCCACTGTAGTAATTTTTTTAAAGAAAAATAAAAAATTAAATTAATAATTTAAATATTGCATCACTGTAAGATTTAAAATATACGATTTTATTTTTTTTAAAAAGTATATGTTTAACCTATTGTCTAAAATTAGAACACATAATTCGAAATAAAATAAGCGCATTTTAGCTCTTTTAGGCAATCAACATTTGATATTTGAGTCAGTTTGTTTTTTAAAAGTTAAAAAAAATTATTCTAACAAGTTACAATAATATTTTTTTAGATGAAAATAAATTACAGTGATTTTTTTAGTCGAAAAGACGATCACATGGTAGTTTTGAAAAAATATTGATAGATTAACATTTGCTATGTAAGAGCATCCCCAATGCAATGCTAAAAGGGAGTGCTAATATTATAATTTGGTATTGACTCTCAAAATTTGACTCCAATGCAGCGCTAAATATTGTGCCAAATCTAGCATATGCTATACTTGGTGCCAAATTTGGCACAAAGTATAGCATATACCAAATTTTGGCATTTAATGATTATTCCACATCTAATTACAAATTATCATTATTTATTTGATTGTATTTATTATTTTGACTTATTATTTTCTTTTTTTCATTTTTTTTCTTTCCTTTTTAATATTTTTTTTCTTATCTTTCTATTTTCACTAATTATTTTCATGTTTTTCATTCATGGCAATACCTAAATTAATTAAGGTAGTTACTATAATATTTAATTAGACAACTACTTTTAACATTTTGCATGGAAGATAAAACTCAAATTTCATTCTAAATATGATATTTTATTATTTTTTATGCTAAATTTAGCATAAAAAAATACAATATGGACTTGGAGATGCTCTAATTATTGAGAATTTATGATATAATTATGCGAATATAAAAATGCCAAGAAGTTTTCAAAAACCAATGAGCAATCCAACATATGAACATGATGTGAAGGCTTTTTTTAGGACATGTTATTAATGTAGAATGAGGCTTTCTGTCCTTATGAGCATCTGACGTCTTCGGCATGCATGTGCCTCGCCCATACAGTTGCTCCCCGGAACACATTTCAAGGGAACACACAAACAATATATAGCTGTTACAAGCCAACCCATTGCCAGCTATTGAATTTTAAAACTATATATGAGACTATGAAACTTGGTTATCCGAGGAATTTAACTGACTGAATACTCCACCTGAAAGGCCGCCGGAAGAACAGTTTCCCCCAACGTGGCCATTCAATGACGTGTGCTTTACATTTGTACAAGGAAGGATACTCAAGTTCATTTTTCAGCTATGCGACTGTCTTCATATCTGAAAGTCAATTATACAATCACCAAGCTTCTCTGCTGCCTCAATTTCTGACAGGAGTGTGTAGTGATCTGAGAATCCAGATGCCAACAGAATATTTCTGAGATTCCTGTAGGCTTGTTGAGGAGATTTATCTTCATGGCTTCCATGATTCAATCCGTCTTTCTTTGCTTTGACTCTAGTTTTTCTAGTCAAACTAGTTTGTTCATTGCTATTGTTGGCAGATTCTGAATCTAGCCGATGCAAGTAAAAAAAAAAAAATCAATGTCAGTGGGTGCTTCTTAACTGACTGATATAGCTACAAAGCATTAAATTAAGCCATCAGAAAGAAAGTGCAAAGAATTAATAGCTGAACATCAACTTAAAATATTGAAAATGAACAATCAGAGCTCTATAGCTTAATCATAAAATAGTGACTAAAGGAGGCAGTTAAGTAGAATACGTACTCCATCTCCATGGTTAAGAGAAAGAGAAGCGCCAGAATTGACAAAGATACAGAACAAAAAGTTTAATGATTTTCATAGGAAGAAGATCAATAAATAAATAAAAGCCAAAGATCCTTTCCCAGGTCCATTTCTCTTAGGCTATAGAAAGAACAACTGCTTACAAATACTTATCCCATAAATGCAATCACTACCAAAGAAATGCTTTCTTTTCAACTAAATTAATATATACCTCTAGGCTTGGTGTTGATAGAATCTTGCCTGACCACAGGTGACTTGGCACGTGTAATGCACAACCATGCTCTTTCTGGCTCATAATCATGTTTAGTTGCAATTGGAATGTGCCAGTGGCCATTCTCCGTCTCCTGTTAAATGTTTCATCAGTTTCATCAAATCACACAACTTTGTTAGCTTTCAATATATAAGATTTACTCGCACATATAAATGATAACTGGTTTATATTCTTTTGCAACTCAAATTAAGTTTGGAGTAAAGTATGTGATAAATCAGGTCCTACTGCCTTTTAAAAGGATCAGTTTCTCACCTGAATTACAACTGAGAAACAAGGAGGCATGTGGAAAACCGGGCCAACATCAGAAAAATCAAAATGCACCTGCACCAGAAAGAGATAAGACACTGTTTCAGAAATAAGAAAAAATTAAGCATTTTAGGCTCCAATAAGCAGCCTTTTCAAACTAATATTCTGAAGCCACGTAGATTATGCTAGGTTAACATTTACAATTGAAAAGAGCAACTGAAAGTTTTTGACTTCTTAAGGTTTACTCACTTGATGTCTTTCTTTCCATTTAGGGAAGAAATCATTTCCTAGAAGTTGAAATGTATGGTCTCTCATTTCATCATTAGTCACAATGAAGCACTTGAACTTTATAGCTGCATACAACCAATACCTGAAGTACAGGTTATTACCTTTATGGCACTTGACATGCTATTACATCAACTAAAAAATGTACTGAAACATAGTCAAATTAGAAATTTGATGTAAAAATGTAAATGAGTTTGCCTGGTTAAATGTATTTTCTACAAATCTGTTTCTCACCAATCATCATTTGATCCAGTAGGCGTTGCATAAAGTGCATCAGCATTTTTCCACTTTTCAACCAATGACTTATTTACCGGTTCATCCATCTTGGGTCCAGTGACACGCCTGTAGTGCAAAACAATAAGCGGCCATTTTTTTGAAGGAAGCTTCTGGCGAATTCCATTAGCAATTGCATTGATCTATATAGTCCACCTCACAAGTAATCAGTACACGCATTCATGGTAGAGAAAAGAGAAAGGAAACATTTGTTTTTCTTGTTTGCTTAGACCATCACTTGACATACCTTGGATGGAATGAATCTATTCTGGTTTAGAAGACCTACGTTAGCTCCATCAATAACAGCTTCAAAAGGTCCATAATAGTCTAGCCATTTCTGCAAATAAGAACATTTATTTCATTCCCTTCATTGATATGCACACTATACCATGAACAAAATTAATGAATTTTTCATACTTGAAACTTTTGAAAGCTGGAGTTTCTCTCTCTCTTTATGGCAATAGAAGCAACTGATTCAGCAAAATTCTGCGTCTCTATAGGGTCAAGGTCAATGGTGGCCAACTTCTCCCCGCAGGATTTACAGCGTGCATCAACGCCAATAGATGTGCACAAAATGGTCCACTTTCCCTTACCCAGCCAACCCTGCCCATGCCATCCTCCGCCCCCATTTTCAATTGCCTCTTTAACAATTTTCTTATTCCACCTTGCTTTCCCTACTCTTGAAGCTGTCTTGCTCTTAAACCATCTAACAATTACATTCGCAGTAGAGGGTGAGACCTTTCTTACACTAGTCCTCAACTTGTGCAACAAATAATAAACTTTCTCACCTTTACCAGATTCTAAACTTACTCTTAATAAGGCTTCCAGCTCTGGCTCTTCTGGAGACACACCATGCTCCAACATATGTTTCTCGACAGCAAATGCTTTATCAGCATCTCCATTATTGCAAAAAGCAGAAAGAGCAGGACCATATGATCTCAATTTAGGATTTAGTCCCAACAGCTCCATTTGCTTCACCATATAAAAGGCCATGTCACCATTACCCATTGACATTGCCATCCTAGCCACAGATGTCAAGGTTGCTTCACTCATTGGGACCTTATCCGCACACATCTTCTTATAAATCTCAAATCCTCTCTCAAGAGCATACTTTCTGACATCCTCACTTACCCGAATTTCATGACCCTCATGGTTTTCACTATCATTATCCTCTCTAGAATATCTCGGTTGGTTCAGCTGCTGAGCGTTTTGCTTACCACTAACGTTTGGAATTTGGGGTAAGTTCTTTTCATCGAAAGTGATATCTAAATCATCAAGCTTGCTGCTAGAGTTTAGCTGCACAGTATCTTTACTGCTAGGATTTCCACCAATGTTCCTATCAGTCTTATCTATTAATTCACTAAGCTCCATCATACCTTCACTAGAAACTTCATTGGAGACCTCTAATGAATTCAAAGTTCGACCACCAGTCCCACTTTTGGCCGGTTGAACAACACCAACAGCAGCAGAGGAACAAAGATACAGAAGTACAGTATAATGGTACTGCCCCATCTTGATTCCTTCTCTTTGAGCTAAATCATATAATTGGATAGCTGTTATAACATCCCCTTTCTTACAACACTTATCTAACTCCAGTCGGATTTTCACTTCTTTAGAATCAGCTTTATATCTTTTGGACCGTTTTATGATGTTCTCTTCTTTCACCTGAACAACATTTATCTTTCTTGGTTTTGTATCGATTTTATCATTAACTACTTGATTGTCAATAGTTTGCAAAGATTTCCTATCACCTTTAAACCCAGTAGACAAATCATTATCAGAACCAAAATCCCTCTTTTTTCTATAACCCGAGTCCTTTCTTCCATTTCTATCATTTACAAACCTCTTTTCAGTACTGTCCTCTATTACTGAACTAAATATCTTATTCAAAGATTGTGTCCCTGCCCTTTCACCTCCAGGGCTTAAAGAAGAAAACCCAGAAACATTTTCATTTCTAACTCTTAAATTTGCATTCTCAACATGTTTAGAGGACAACTTTGCTTGAGTGTCACTAACATGTGCTTTAAGTAGAAAAAAAGTTGTGTGCTTTGGAGGAGGGAGCGTAAGAAAATGAGATAAACAAAGTAAATTGAAAGCGTTAGTAGAAGAGAATGATGATGGGTACTTACAGAGTGTGATAGAGAGTACATGTTTTTGCTGCAGAGACTTCGAAGTTAAGGAGGCCATGTGGCCGTTACGAGAGCTCCTTTTCTCTGCTGATATGGGTCTAAATATTTTAAGACGCTTTGATGCTTCAAGCCGATTTAAGATAAGTTTAAATTACGAACTTGCCATGGAAAGTTTTTCTTTTAGAAGAGAAGTATTAGATAAGATGTCCATTGTCCACCAGAGCATGAGGCAGAACACAACCAAAAAGTTAGTAATTTATTAAGCCATTATATGCTTCTTCAATCTTAGAATTACAATTAAATTTAAGTTTAAGAAAAAAACTTATTCAAGTTTTAAAATGTTAAATCAATTTTCGCATATAAATGGGCATTACATTAGCAGATAAAAAATATGCTATCCATTTTCATTACTATGCGGTGTGTGAATTGCAAAATAGTAGTAGAAAAAAAATGTTAAACCATGTTTTACTTGACAAGAATATGCTGAATTTTGAAGCCAACTATTAACATTGTAGGTCTGCAACAAGTAGGCTATACAAACAGTAATGTGTTGTAAGTTGGCAATAATCTAAGAGTATGTACGAGGCTGAGAATGAACTGATCAAGTGCTCCGATGGTGATTGGATTAGCAGAAATCATAAACAATTGCTGAAAAGTAGTTAGATTCACGAGTAATGGCTGCCAGTTTACAAGAAGAATTTGACAGATAAGGAGAAGAGCAGAATGCCAAACCATTACTCAGGGATCTGGCTAGGGCTATTCTAAGAACAGGAAAAGGAGTTGCGCAAAGGATGTGGTTTTGCCTTCTTCCAGATTAATGATTGTTATTTATACATTTATAACATTCATGCTTGAAAACAAAACAGAGGCTCTAAATAGTTAACTATCTGGCAGCTGAAAATAGATCATCGGTGTTTGCCTTGACCAAGAATCAGAAATGAACAGAAAAGGCAAACGGCTAAATTGACCTGCAATTGTCATAAAAGCAAATGCAAAATTGCACAAAAACCTTATCCATCCTGTTAGATAAACAAACAGGTAGAACGGATGTGATCAAGTCCTGGTGTTACATTAAAAATTCCTTTCAAATCTTGAGATTCAAAGTCGGACCAAAGATAAATCCAACAATCTTTTCCACCTTTCTCAAGCTGCAAAAGACGCTGTCATAAAGGCATAGAGATACCTGAAAAATTGACACAAATCAAGAAATTAATAAGTGTGTAGTTGGTCTATGAAATCACTAAACATAATGAAATTTGGAATGTCATCTAATAGGAAGTCACATAGAATGTCATATTATAGAAATAACAACCCATAACATCCTAACTATGTTAGAACTACTCAGATGTTTGAATGATAATATGAATGAATTCAGAGGTTGGTGGTGCAACATGAACTCCCGGCCCCCAATTCCTCACCCTAAATTGGAGTGAGATATATTTGATTACAAACAGATCATGTTGCTGTTATAAGTATAGCAACTTGCCTCACTTGTTTATACAAAACACGTCTCGGAGAAAATTATTATCACTGCCACAAAATGGCAGCCAAAACACCATATAAAGTGACACATGAATTAGAACTTTCATGACCAACCTCCACTGTCTCTTCTTTGAAAGATCAAAATGCACAAGTGAATGTACAATATTTGATGAAAGAAAGAATGGAACATTCTTGCTTATAAAATTTTGCATAATTTTTGAGTATTAACTCACTTAGAGAAGAAAATATTTATATCAACAAAACAAGATACACCAAATTTTCCACAAAACCTGAAGGCCTGTTGCAATAAAAAAAGCTAGACTTGATTTATACAAATGCGGACAAAAAATTGAGTCAATTACTGATCACAAGCCAAAGTTGATGCGTATATATTATAAACTTTCATGAACCTCCAGTATCGTGACAATACTATAACGCCATTCATCTGCACTTGTATTGTTCAATAAACACTATCTCTACCCTTTCTTTATTGTATCATCATCACACAATTCACAAGCTAAAAAAACCCTCTATAAAAGGACCAACTTTTTGTGTACCCATTGTAAGAGATGAAGCAATTAGAGCTTAAAACAGATTTCATGTTTGTGAATACTCTTTGCATATTAGAAAACAATAAATATGGACCCATTTACTATCAATGGGGGAAAAACACAAACAGGTGGTGTGCATAAAAGTGCAATTCAAAATGCAGATAAAATGATGTGAAAGAACACACCTTGAGGCACCAAACCCCAGCATTCAGACTCACTAGACAAGCTGGACACTAATCTTGACGAAGCTATAGCACTATGCAGCGGAAACATCGATCCCAAGCCACTCAATTCCACAGGTAATCTATCAATACAAAAGAAAAGAACAAAAAACAAAATGACCCATTGAGTCAGACAATGCTATAATGCATAAAGTTTCAAACTTTGACCCTCTTGAAGCTAAAAAGATCTGACCTTGATAACCCAGAGAGGCGTCTTGTACAAGTAGAAGAGGTTGATGTGAGGGTAGAGAGCTGAGGAGAGAGACTGTTGCTCTTATTGATTTTAAAACTGAAAGAGTTTAACCTAGTTGATAATCTTGATACAATCCTTGAGGACGCCATTGTTAATCTCTAGTGTTGGTTTTGCTTTGATGAGTTAATGGTGATGATGTTATGTTGGTGAAAGTCATACTGAAACTGAAAAGGGTTTAGTGGTAAGGTTAGTTTGGGGATTTTATTTTCTTTTAGTTAGGCTGAACAGGGATCATAGAGATTTCCCAATGTTGATACCCAACCGTACGGAAAATTTAATTGGTACATTTTTGAAGATTTTGCAGAGTTTTATCGAGAATCGAATCGAACCGTTTTAAATTATACAGAACTGAATAACCGAAAGTAAAACCAATTTAAAAGGAGTTTTTTCAATATATATATATATATATATATATATATATTATTCTATATTATTGAATTATGTTATTATTGTAATAAAATTAATATATTGATTACATAAAGGTATTTTCTAAGTTATAGCTTATAATAATTTCTTTAATTCTTATAGATATTATTTTAAAATAAATTTCAATTTAAAACCTTATTGTCATAACATAATGTTTTATTAAATTTTATTCATGTATTAAAATTATTTATTTGTTGATAAATTCTTTTTTTTTTAATTTTTATAAATTATTGATAGAAACTATTATAATGTGTTAAAATCATTTTGTAAGTAATATATATATATATATATATATATATATATATATATATATATATTATATAATATTTATTATAAGATTATTTTTATTAATAATTAAAAAATATTGAAACAAAAAAATAAGACTATATATTATCATTTTTATTTTTTTAAATATTAAAATCTCCGAACTTTGAACCATACCGTACCGTTTTTTACCGATCTGAAAGTACCGAGTCTTCAGACCAAACCGTACTGAAAATTCGGTTCAAAACATAACGGGAATTTTATAATTTAATACGGTTCCGGAGATTTTATTTTTCAAATCCCCAACTTTTGATTCATGTCCGGAGATTTCTTAATCCTTGGATTCCCACGAACCCTCACCCCTGCTTTTGGCAAAAATATGTATTTATGCCTCCTAAATCTTTATTAACTGGTTAACTGCTTATTTGCATGTTTTTTCACCATATAGTGGGAGTCATATGTTT
>CANYLF010286022.1:0-14392 GCA_948193215.1 Bocquillonia castaneifolia
CTTCGTGCTCGTTGTGAATCCTGCAACGAGCTAGTTGTTGAGCTCGTTGTAAAAATGCCTTGCTCGTGGATCTTGCTGCTTCTTGTCATCAAAAGCTCCACGAGCTCGTTGCTTAGCTTCCACGATCATTGTCAAGGCTCCACGAGCTCGTTGCATGGCTCATTGTAAATTGCCACGATCGTTGTCCAAGCTCAACGAGCTCGTTGCATGGCTCGTGTACTTTACTGCTTCCCAAATGCAAAAACATGAAATCAACAACGATCATTGTTGGTTAACAACGATCGTTGCTCAAGCAACGATTTCGTTGTCTAACCAACAACGATCGTTCTGGATTGGAAACTTAGAGAATCTTTTTGAAAAACATTAAAAACAAGGGTTAAGATTAATTACATGGACTTAGGTTAATTATCAACATCAAAACAATGATTAATTGTTCAAATAGGTCAGCAAATACATATACCAATTAATTGTTTTCTTCCACTATGTAAATGTGTGTCAGTTGAGAATTTTTTTTAAATAACATTTTGAGAATTATAAAACGAATAGTTCACTATATTTATAATAATTACCTTGTGATTATAGTAGTAACTTTAAATGTTTATAAGAAGTTTCAACCACCTTATTTTAGAAAGATATATTCTCTAAAACAAAATGTAAATACATACCAATCCATAACTCCATATATTTTAAGAGTTCATAGGGATTTAATAGGAAAAAGACAAAAAAATTTAAGAGTCAAAATGAGCTTTGCCATTATATTTTATTAATTCCATTAAAAATGCGTTCCAATCTTAAATTAAAATTAAATTCCATTAATTAAACAATAAAGAACTTAGTGGGAACAATTCCCATAATTAATAATATAGGATATCAATACCATATAGTTTCATCTTAAGAGGCTTAATAGTAAAATAGACAAAATTTAGGAGGCAAATTAATTATGTGTTCTGTCAAAAAAATTTCAAGGCAAGAAAGTCAAAAACATATATCATTTGCATGCCCATATAGTGACGTGCTAATTGTTTGAAGAAAATGTCTTCCTCATATAGTCTTGTATATACCTAACCCAATTAATAAAAATAATTAAATAAAAGAATTTTGCAATAATTATGTTTAATGAGACACTAGATTAGTCATATGTCTCAACAATTCAAAGCAAGAAATTATTCCTAAGAACCTATCATCAATTTGGTGATGTGAGCTAATTAACCTAATTAAGTTTGCTTACAAATTTTTTTACCCTATTTTATGTATATTAAGTAGTGGTCCTCATCAAACTCATATATGTTTGTACAAACAAAAAGTAAAGAAATACCGTTCCATGTCTCCCCATTATTATTATTATTGGTTTTGCTTTTAGGTAGTTGTTTGGAAGTCTCGATCATATTAATATATTTTCAATGAAAACCTAACTATAAGGTAAAAAAAAAAAACTGGAATTTACCCTTTTTTTAAAAAAAAATTATTCAACCCCAAAACTCTTTATTATCTCCCTACTTGACTATTAAAAAAATATACACTATAAGATGGGAAATAAAAAAATTTATATTTACCCCCTAAAAATTGACATTATATATAGAACATATATTCTATTCAAAACCAACAAGATATCGTTTGTAGCGTAGCAGTTGGTACACGTTACTCACACACATATATATTTCATATTACAAGTTGCAGTTGGTATTTGTGTCTCCAATTGAAGTGGAAGTCAATCTTTTTAATCCGGTCAAGCGGTGCATATTAAGAGTCAATTTTTGCATATATTTAAAAAAAAAATAAAGAGTGTACCTATATATATATATAACTTAATTAAAATAAATATCAAGACATGAAACTTAATGGAAATTTCGTGTTGGAATCTTGATTTATGTGTATATCAGTATAATATCCCTGTCAATTACTTGAAAGAGGACAATTAATTTACATTTGTATTAAAATAATTCTTAGAAGATAGTTTCAGCTATGTAAAAATATCATATCTAAAATTAGTTAGACAAACATTAAACATATATTTAACACCTGTATACCTTTTTTTTTATGAGTAGGTATCCGGGTTTCCGTTTTACGTTTGACCCAACTAATCCTGAGCGGGCGCTGTTACATGTCCCTTCTCCCGTTTTACATTTGACCCGACTAATTCTGAGTTGGTGCTGTTTCATGTATCTCCCCAGAGGGTGCTAAGAGTAGTCACGGATCGAATCCGCAACTTTCTCAGCAGCACAAGTGATCTTTGACCATCTAATCTGTTATCCCTTGAGTACCTGTTACATGCGCCTCCCCATACGTATGGCAATCAAAGTTTATAAAATTGTTTTAGAATTAACATCCAACAACTTTTAAGTTGGCAAAGTGTTTTTCACATAGTATCAAAATTGTCTTTGCACCTCATTATACCCATACGCCTATATAATATCTTTATCTGTATAATACTATAATTTTTAATTCGTTACGTCTAAATCCATATACATACTTTGTTCTCTGCCACGTATATATGTGATATACCGATACGTGTTCAAGAAAAAAATGCACAAGATATTTCAAAATTCTACAATAAATTATACTAAAATAATGACTTTTATTTGTTTTTTTGGATCTCGCCTTAGGCATATAAAGTCTTTCTATTTTGTTTGGAAAATGACAATCTGATTTAGATTATGAACTGGTCGTGTATAACCAGATAGACTGGAAAAAAAAAAAATTATTCCCCCATCTCAAAATTATGTATTATTTCTTTTTTTTTTTACTAGATAATTATCTATAATGGTATTTCAGGTTCTTTGGATCCAGACTAATCCACTGTGACTGAGCCGGTGCCCATCTAAAGGCCCATTAAAAGGGATCCCACAAACCCTTCTCCCAGCGAAAGTGAGGTTCGAACTCGAGACCTCTTTAAGTAACCAAAAAGCTTTTAACAAATTGTACCAACCATTCGTTGGTAATTATGTATTATTTCTATTTTAAATGTCTCAAAATAATTCACATTTTTTACTAATTATATAAATGTCTAAAATACACATCTATATTTATAACATAAAATTATTAATTTAATATATATATATATATATATATATATATATTTATATAATGATTTTTAAAGTTTTAGTAATACATTTAAAAAAATAATTTATATAATTTTTTTACTTATCAAAAAATATAAAATTTTTAATTTTATTAATTCTTGTATCCGTCCAAAAATTGTATATAGTTATGGAACATTTCAACTTAAATGTCAATAATACCACATTAAATTAATTAGTAAAGAGGAAAAAAAATTGACACATGAGAAGCACAGAAAATGATATATGCATATGCATGAAATGACGTAAATGTGCTTACATATATGATATCAATTAACTTGTTGCACTTGGCTAGCTATTTTGGCAAGCAAAATGACATGCAATGTCCATAGTTGTTTTCCATTTTAATTAAGGGCCATATGCAATGAACTCTAATGAAACTTCAATTTTGATAACCATTTCGGTTTTGTATTATTACCATATTTTCAACGAATCTTATTTATCCATAGCCATTATTAGTTGTATCCTCCCCTGGAAAACCTGCTGCTGGTGCTTCTGAGGTGCACTTAAGGAATTCCTCTGGTGAACAAATACGGAGCGTGTCAGGGAAGCTGATTCCCAATTGTAAACCTGCTTCTATCAAGAAATTGTGGGTTTGGATTCACTGGTTCAATATCTCAAAAATTATCAAGATAAGACATTGTAGAATTTAAGTAAAGCTAAAGGAAATTGAAATTAAAAATGCTAAATTGACTAAAGAGGAACACATTGTAATTAACATTATGGAATTTAACTACAACTTTGAAAAGGAAATTCACAAGGATTAAAAAGAAACAAACACAGATGCTATGAAATTAAAGACTACGAATTTACTAATATTCTCTAAGACTTGGTTGAAATTTGTAGTAGTGTGTTTTTTGATGTTGGATTGTTGGTTCTCCTTTGCATAGCCATTTAATCTGACTTTTATAGGGGCTCTAAAGACGGTTATTCATTGGAAAAATAACTTCCACCCTACGTCAGTCAATCGGTTGAATCTGGCTTTCAATCCACTTGGTTGAAATTTTTTTTTTATAAAAATGGATAAAAATAACAAATATATATTAATTTTTAAAAATCCCGATTCAACTCCGGTTGAACTTTAGATCCTTATTTACCGGTTTAATGATTGGATCGGATTTGACAATCATGATTTTAACAAATAAACGTTATCACAATTTATAAAACACATGCAGTTAATGAAAATATGTGTGTAAAATAAAATGATCATTTTTAAAAATGGGACGGTAAGAGTACTTTATATGGTACACAAGCACTTATTATCTGCGGTACTTGATAATTAAATCAAAAGCCAAAAGGAGTGCATAATAAATAAGTACTCCAATTAAATACGATGTAAATCCAAGAACACAGACATGCAAATGCAATGCACAAAAAGGATAAAGAAAAGGAGCATTTTTGTACTTCTTTTTTTTAAAAAATTATCAAATAATAAATGATGCAAGTTGCTAACGACAAAAGTTCAATTTGCCCTCCAATTTGTGTTAAAGGACCAAATATGTTTGTTTCAAACTTTCCTTTCATCGAAATAGTACATAACTCATATTTAAAGATCAATCAAATTCTAATTTTAGATTAATTCATCTAGTATGTAATAACATTTCACACACAAGCAATATATATATATATATATATATATTAAAATAACAATGATAAAATTATAAGGTTTATTTAGTATTATTTTTAAATTTGAATTCTCAATTTGATTAAAAAATTTTAAAAATAAATTAAAGAAAAAAGGAAATATTAATTGCTGAGTTTTTTAAAATAATAAAAATTCGATAGTTTAAAGTTTTATTAAGGAAAAATTAAAGAAAAAATGGAAAAGTATAAAAAATTAATATTTTGAACATACAAGAATTTGAAAAGCTAATAAATAAAATTTAGTCTATCATTTGTACCATTAAAAATACAATTCACGATAAGTTATATAAACTTATTAATTTGATCAAAATTTTAGTTTATTTTAATTTGATCAAAATTTGAGTTTATTTAGGGGACAAATAAATTAATGTATTAATTTAATAAAAAAAATACCAATCCATTTTGATTTGAGTGGATTGGCACTACCCATGTGGGTAGAGAGGTGAAAATCTCAGGTTCGAGACTCAACTTTGTCAAATTATCAAAAGAAATTTAATGGAAAAATAAATTATGATTTAATCCATTTAACATTGTGGCATAAGTTTAGGGGGCAATTGTCCCAAAAGTAAATGCGCAAATGATAGGTACCTTTCAAGAAGCAGCAGATCCATTCTTTTTTTATACTGTTTTCCTTTTTTTTTTTTTTCATTCTTAACTATTGAACAATAAATGTTATTTTTTCATATAATAAATGTGTTTTTTTTTTTAAATATGGGCAGGATAAGACATAAGACATACAGTCTTTGAGTCAGACTTTCCAATCGAATTTGTTTCATTTCTATCAATTCCACTCGTTGGTCATAAACTTTTCTCAATCATACTATATAATTTACATTTATTTAATACCGACTTTTAGCACACCCCATTGTCTTACGATTAATTCTTTTTATTCATTTTAGTATTGTAAATCCAGGCATTAAAAAGATGTACTCCATCTCCAATTAAATATACATTAAGAAAATATATTTAAAATTTAAAATAAAAAAGTTTAATTATATCAATTTTTAGAAATTAATCGAACTCGGCTTGTCAGATACTTAAATTGAGCTCGATTATATCCAAACTTGAAAATATAACTGCAATATATACCCTTGAAGCAAACAATTTTTTATTTCTTCACCTTGTATGTATAATGAACCAATCCAAACTAGCTATGATGTAAAGAAACAAACCTTATCTCTTAGCATTGGATTACTCTTCGAAAAAAAAAAACCAAAAATTGTTTGAAATAAATTTTGAAGCATGAATACGTAATTGTTCCCTTATTTTAGCAGAACAAGTCAAAAACTATTTAGAAATTTCTAGAAGTCTGAATTAAATTCCAATTCGTATAAAAACACTATTCATATATAAATAATTAGAGTAGCAAATTAGACTAAGAATTTGTTAATAAATAAGACTAGCAAATGAAAATTAGACTTAAAATTAAAATTGTCATATATATAGACATGTTAAGAATGCGCATCTGTCTCACGTGCACAAGTGTAACAGCGCAATCTGTCGCCCCGCCGGCAACCCATCTCCATAGATGACCGACACTTGTACCCCAAAAGCAGCCGCGTGGTTGGGTAATAAGCTATTAGTACCATTTTTTTTTTAAACTATACTAAACGTTAAACTAAACCATCATCAAGATGTACTCATATATTTTTTGAGTTTGTTGCCTTGCCTTGCTCCCATTTTAATGAAATTCTCGTGGTGGTGGTTCATAATTTTTATTTTTTTTAATGATGAATAGTTATTGCATGATTCAAAAAATGAAATGAATGTGTAATAAATGAGTCGAGTTGGTAGTCAATTAGCTTCAAAATTAATTTTGTGAACTTATGCCACTATAATTTTATATATTAATTAGTGTGTATATATCATGTATGTTTAGAAGGCTGATTGATTAGAATCAAAACGAATTAGTGAAGATCAACTACTTTAGAGAGATAATTAATTGTAAATCTTTTTGGTCTTCTAATAAAATTCTCTGCCACTTATTAAAAAATTAATTTTGAAGATAATTATTAATTAACTGTAGACTATATTGGCTTTAAATCATTTAATTGTATTTCGAGTAAAGACTATAATTCTACTAACACTCAAGATTTCTTCTTATTCAACTTTATATAAGTGTGGTGAATAAGATGTAGGTCCAAATAAAAATAAAAAATAAAAAGCTACCCTAATTTTTTCTTAGTGCAAAATTTCCAAAAACTAATTTCCAAGTTCCTCAATTATTATTCCAACTAACTATTAGGGCTCTTAAAATTGCTTACAAATGCTGACATGGCAGTCAGCAAACCCCACATGACTCCCTAATTTCCTGCCAAGTATACGTGTCGTGGGCCATACTTTGTCCCCTAGTTACCCTACATTTATTGGGACATAATGTCATGTGTTAGTTTTTAATTTTTGTTTTTATTTTTCACTTCAAACTCCACACACGTCGGTCAGGTTCCGTCCAATGTCCTTTTTCTCCTAGTGGGTCCCATACTTACGTGGACTATGACGTGGCAACTCACCATAGCTAGTGACCTTCTTAATTCCTTCCACTATATAAACCCCAACAAGCCCTCCCTTCCTCTCACACAAGCACACTACCTTTCTTCTTTTCTCTTCTGCAAAATCCCTCTCAAAGCAAATTAAGCAACAAATACATTTATACATATATTTCTTCATTTTTCTGCAACTACTACTTCTTCTTCTTCTCTAATGGCTGTTGATAATGCTCTATCTTCTCCACTGGGTCGGCCAGTATGTGAAAAAGACGCTAAAGCCCTTCGGTTAATAGAAGAAATGACTAGAAATGCCGATTTCGTTCAAGAAAAAGTTTTGGCTGAAATCTTAAACCAGAACGAACATGTCGAGTACTTAAAAAAATTCAATCTTGATGGTGCCACCGACCGTCAAACTTTCAAGTCTAAGATACCCATTATCACTTATGAAGATCTTCAACCTTTAATCCAACGTATTGCTAATGGGGATCGCTCTGCTATCTTGTCTGCTCATCCCATTTCTGAGTTCCTCACCAGGTTTGTATATATATAATTTAATTATATTTAGCTAGTCTAAAGTTTTTTTTTTATAAGATTTTAATTTCTGGGCTTGACTGATTTTTTTTCTTTTTTTTTTTGTGGGTTATTTTGACAGCTCTGGAACATCTGCTGGTGAAAGAAAGTTGATGCCGACAATTAGAGAAGAGCTGGATCGTCGACAATCATTGTATAATTTACTCATGCCAGTGATGAACTTGTAAGTTTAATTTAGAGACACGCGTCTTCAGAAAAAATTAATTATTATAATATCTTATTGTTATATGTATCTTTCTCTTTTTCATTAAATTCGATCCACATGATGCATGTTCTACTTATCTATCAAAATTAATTGCTTCCTAATTAATAAATACGGGTCTTTTCAGGTACGTGCCAGGATTAGACAAAGGCAAAGGGTTATACTTTTTGTTTGTTAAATCTGAAACACAAACACCAAGTGGGCTCTTGGCTCGTCCTGTGTTAACTAGCTACTACAAAAGTGACCACTTCAAGGCTCGTCCATATGATCCCTATAATGACTACACAAGCCCCAACGAGTCAATTCTTTGTCCTGACTCGTTCCAAAGCATGTATTCTCAAATGCTCTGTGGCCTTCTCGAGCGCCATCAAGTTCTCAGAGTTGGTGCAATTTTCGCCTCCGGTCTCCTTCGCGCCATCAGATTTCTTCAGCTTAATTGGCAGGAATTGGCTGATGATATCCTGTCAGGAACATTAAACAAGCGTATCACTGATCCTTCTATCAGAGACTGCCTTGCCAAGATCCTGAAACCAAATCCTGAACTTGCAGAATTTATCAGAGTCAAATGTTCGAAAGATAATTGGGAAGGAATAATTACAAGAATTTGGCCTAATACCAAATATCTTGATGTCATTGTTACTGGAGCCATGACCCAGTATATTCCCACTCTTGATTACTACAGTGGTGGCTTGCCTAAAGCTTGCACTATGTATGCTTCATCAGAATGTTACTTTGGGTTAAACTTGAACCCAATGTGTAACCCATCCGAAGTTTCTTACACAATTATGCCCAACATGGCCTACTTTGAGTTCTTGCCCCACGAAGATTGCTCATCTGGGTTGACTCGTGACTCACCTCCTACACTCGTTGACCTTGTTGATGTTGAAATTGGTAAAGAGTACGAGCTTGTTATAACTACTTATGCAGGTTTATATAGGTACCGAGTTGGTGATATCCTCCGAGTCACTGGGTTCCACAACTCAGCTCCTCAATTCCATTTTGTCCGAAGAAAGAACGTGTTGCTCAGCATTGACTCGGACAAGACTGACGAGGCTGAGTTACAAAAGGCAGTGGAGAACGCGTCTCAGCTCCTGCGGGAATTTAATACAAGCGTCGTAGAATACACGAGTTACGCGGATACAAAGACAATTCCTGGTCATTATGTGATATACTGGGAGTTATTGATAAAAGACTCGGCTAAGTCGCCTAGTGACAAGGTACTTGATCAATGCTGCCTAGAAATGGAAGAATCGTTGAACTCAGTGTATCGACAAGGACGAGTGGAGTGTAACTCGCTAGGTCCACTAGAAATACGAGTGGTAAAGAATGGAACATTTGAGGAGCTGATGGATTATGCAATATCAAGAGGGGCATCAATAAATCAGTACAAGGTACCAAGGTGTGTGAATTTTACACCAATCACAGAGTTGCTTGATTCAAGAGTTATTTCTACACATTTTAGTCCAGCTTTGCCACATTGGACCCCAGAGAGAAGAAGGCAATCATAAAATTATAAGATAGAGAGATTTAATTATATTTGGCACCGACCAAATTAATTAAAAGGTCAATGGATTGGCCAATATATATATAAATATATAGAATTATAGGATCTTGATGGTCATTTTTTTTTCTTTTTAGTATTTGGGTCTTTAATTTTTTTTTAATTGTGGAAATGTGGAGTGGGTAGCTTTTGGAAGAAAGGGTAAAGTGTAAGTTTGATTTGGATGTTTCAGAGTCAGGTTTTGTATTTTGGTTCAATTAACCAAGTGGAAAATGATGTGACCATGAAGATGTTTGTCTAATGAAAAGTTCCTTTCAATGTAATGGAAATATGGTAGTCTTTTGGCAGCTTTGACATATGCTTATCATTTATATCCTTTTCTTTTATTTTCATGTTTGCTTTCCTTACTTTTTTCTTTTCTTTTTTTTTGAGTAACGAAGACATGCCTTTTGGCTATCAATTCAGCAGATGCTTGGTACTAGATAGAAATTAAGTGGATGAGATCAAGCAAGCATTTTAATAATTAAAGAGAAATAAATAAAAAAAAGAGTGAATTAATTGTTTGAAACGAACAATCAAGTGATCATGAAGATAGAATAATCCCACATCAGAATTTGCCTCTTAAATAGGATGTCTACTGAAAATATAATCTCTGATGAGATGCTTATTAATTGGTAATTACATGTCAGCTTGAGCAGTAACAAGTAGACATCACCCTTAGGTTTTCCTTGCTGAAATTGTGGGTCAACATCGGCTCTACCCAGGATTGCACAGATGGCTCCTAATAGAGCCGTACATTGTTAAATGCAATATTAAATTATATTATTAATTAGAGATGCTACCTCCATTTCTAAATAACAGTTAACTAATTAATTATCTTACAATACTTAATCTAATAGTAATTGAGATGCTTATAATTGATATGAGAATCGTTCACTAAATAATGAGAAATAGTATCTCGGTTTCTATATAATTAACAATTCACTTTATACACATAAGATTATGTCAGATTGAAAAACCAAACTAAACTGATCAATTTTGTTTCAGTTTGATTCTTAATTTAATTTTTTTTAATTTTGATTTTAGCTGTTACAAGTAAAATTAAATTACAAAACCACTACTGAAGACAAAAAAAATCCAAAATAAACTGAAAATCAAATTGAATCAAACCAGTTTAGTTTGATTTAATTTCAGTTCTATACTGTTGGATATGGTTTTGAACCTATAATGTGCACAATTTAAGAAATTACTAAATATTTCTTGCATATAATTAATAAACTCTATTATTATATTGATAATATATTATCGTATTGTTTCATAAAAGGTTTATTATTAATTAATTAACACTATTATTAATGTATTATAAATAATCTAGAAGAATTCAATATTGATCCGTTCGGAATTGAGTTTAGATTCTAAAAAGCTGGACTATCTAGTTATTTTAATTTGTTTATTCACCAAAAAAATATAAAAACTAAAAAATACAATGTGAATAAAATTATTGAACCAAAGTGGGGTAATTAATATTTAATTACATAAATCAATAGAATTCAAGTACTGCTCCTGATAATTTTATATTAGTTTCTATAATGCAAAGAAGGATAATCTTGAAAATAGGGTCTGAATTCACTGGAAGCCATATGAAGGGTCAAAGTCAGTTGTTGTATACAAACTTATGAGACAAAGAATGTCGAAGAAGAAAAGAATGGAATAATTATGGCTGTTGAAGACAAAATGTTAGCAATACGGCAGCTGCACTTACTTTGCAAGTCAAGTTTAAAAGTGTGCATGTGCTATGTGCACATCTTCTCCTTTTTGCTTTCAACACTTCAGGATAATTTTAATTAATATAATAGCATATAATATATGTATAAATACATATGTCTTATCTAAGCTTTAATGCTAGATGCTATAAAATTCTTGATGCCGACTCTTGTAATACATATATCTCACTTATTTGGTTTTATAAAGAAATTTATCAAGTTGTCTCTTACGTTTCACCTCATGGAGAAAGTGATGTGGATGTAATTTAATTGAATGATGGATGAATCAGCAAAGCATCTATTTGAAGGCTACTTAATATTTAATCACATCACTCACAACACAAACAAAAATTATGAAATATTTTTTTATTATCTTTCCTTTTCAAAATTAGATATTTTTAAGCAAAAAAAAAAATCTTTAATTATGCAGATATTTTTTTATCATTTAATTATCAATGTATAACTATATTTATATTTTTGTCTCCATATGCACACCCTAATATGAGAACATATATAATCTACCTGATTTGAATACCCAATTTCAATTAAAAAAAAAAATTCTTGTTCAGTAAGTAAACATAACATTTGATGCATATGAGACTGCATATTATTCTAACAAGTATAATTGACAATGATGCATGCAAATGCACATTTATGTGTGTATATTAAAATATAATATAATTAGATGCACCATTATTGAATCCACTAGTAATTTGGCAGTTGTAGTTGACATAAATTTGGGACCAAAATTAGTTTAAAATAAATATGTTAGCCTTATCTTCATAAAATTGGGCTTTCAAGTTCTGCCTCCAACCAGCAACCCAGTTGATAATTTGCCAATAAAATAAATGCTATTAGATGATTAGATAGATCACCAAAAGTTTAAATTCTTAATTTAATTAACTTCTTTCATGTGGGTTGCAACAATACATATGAACACATACATAAACATATAATTAATCAATCCAAAAACTAAGTTGGGGGTTCCCTTTTTAAAGGAAAAGGGCATAGTGGAATTTATTATTTAAAAGGGTTGATCAATTAATTCGATAAACTCAAAATCTGTCTATTTTCATGAGCTGTTTCACTCCTTTTATTTAGGAGTTCTGTTTTGGGAAAAAGCTACACTGTATTAAGTAGAGTTGCCTAGTATGCAGTCAAGCAAGACTAGCAATTTTAGTGTTAAGAACTAACTTATTGTTTGTCCAAAATTGGGTAACACAACTACACAAGGGACCATCTCGCAGCCTAATTCCTTTTCTTGAATGCTTGTTTAATTTCTTATTTACCCCCATATATTTTAGCCAACCAACTTTGAATTACTTACCTAGTCCAAGTTTTTGAGCTACCATATATATTTATATATCTTTGGACTGCTGGCACAACCTCTTATGCACATTCGGTATCTTTAACAATAATTCATGGTAGAAATTTCTTTCAACAATTTATTATTTTTTTTCTAAAAGAATTAATACCGAAAACACACGCCACACATGCAATACAGAGATAATATCTACATACATTATGCACTCTTTGAAAAATATACCACTTTTCTTTATATAATCAATTTTTATAGAAATATTCATTGGTGATCTTTCTATTGACCAATAAATCATGAAAATAATTAAAAATATATTTATATTAATATTTTATTTTATCATTGCATCGATTTTATAAGAATTATAATTTAATGGTCTAAAAATGAAGAAAATATATCCTTGTCATTAGTGTTGATTTGAATTGGTAAGACAATTATATATATAATGGCATAAAATAAGTTCTAGAAAGTGGGTAGTTAAAATTTCAAATTCAGTCATTTTTTTAGATAAACTAATGACTTGCCATTTCAATTGAGACAATTATGTAGAATCACAATTTCACCATATCATTTTATCATGAAGAAGTGTAGATGCCAAGTTTTTCTACATTGAGAATTTATGTTAAGAATCATTATTAATTAATTATAGGATTTATTGTATTTTTTTTTTTTTTTACTCAAATCCCACACTGGAAAATTGGTGATTTGAGAATTTTTCTTAATTGTTTTTCTCCCATATTGGAAGATTGTAGGCATGTGAGGCTCCTCCAAGGCTATATAATGGAGGCTTCACCTTATTAAGAAATCATCCCACAAATGAGTTTTTATGTATTTGACTTAGTTTGTTATCTTCTTTTTCTCTTAAAATAATATTTTTTTTATGAGCTCAATACTCTTCAATTTATATATAGTCAAGTTCTAATTAAATTGTTCAATTTTGTCAAAGAGAAACATCTTTATGTTTTTTTTTTTTTCAACAACATCTTCATGAGTAATTTCAATACTATAAGAAAGTCCTAGCCACACTTTATGTTGCGGAAGTGGGCAGAATAACTAATCACATGAAAAACGTGCTGTGTGGAGGCTTCATGGCACTTTCCTCTTGCCATCATTTCTTCCGGATGAACTTTACAATTGTGAAGTTTAAAATTAAGTAGCAAGTCCACTCGGTAGTTGGTAATGGGTTTTTTTTTTCATTATATGGATTTATACAGGATACATAATGGATTAAACACTACTTTAATTTGTTGGTCATTATTAATAAAAGAACTCATTTTATTTTTTTAATTAAAATAACTCATTTATTTTTTTAATTAAAAAAAACACTCTGTTGTCCTATATAGGGTTTATGAAATAACACAATTATGTTATATTATGGGCTTAAAAAATTGTAGGTTACTAAACTTTCACTTAGTTATAAAAAATAGTTATTGAACTCTAAATTATTTCTTTTTGGTCACTAAAGTTTGATTTTGAAAAAATGACACGTCACCAGTCGGAATTAAAACCATTTTCTTGATGACGTAGTAATTGGAAAATAAATATTTTTTATTTTATTTAACATATTAGTAACATATAATATAAAAATTATATAAATAAGTAAATATAAAATATATTTATATTAAATAACGTGAAAAAAATATAAAAAATATTTATTTTCTGACTGCTACATCATCCAAAAGGGATATGAATTTCAACAAGTTACCTCTAGGATTAACACTTTATTTGGAATAGTATAGGTCAACATCCTTCCTTTACACTTGGGTTGATTTTATATTGATTAGTATTAGAAAGTAGAAGTAGTAATTAG
>CANYLF010286357.1:0-12265 GCA_948193215.1 Bocquillonia castaneifolia
AATTGGTTAGTAGTATCAATAAATTCTAATACTACATCACCCTTTTGCATATGATCTCTAAGAAAATGATGTCTAATGTCTATGTGCTTGCTCCTAGAGTGTTGGATAGGGTTCTTTGAGAGATTTATAGTGCTAGTGTTATCACATTTGATGGGAATGCAACCAACATCTTGACCAAAATCTTTTAATTGTTGTTTCATCCACAAGACTTGTGATCCACAAAAACCCGCCGATACATATTCGACATCGGCGGTTGACAAAGCAACACTAACTTGTTTCTTAGGACACCAAGAAACCAAGCAATTGCCAAGTAGTTGACAAGTACCAGAGGTAATTTTTCTATCAATCAAACTACCGGCATAATCGAAATTCGAGTATGCAACTAAATCAAAAGCAACACTTTTAGGATACCATAGTCCTAAATGCATTGTTCTATGCAAATATTTTAAAATTCTTTTGACGGCATGCATATGAGACTCTTTTGGACATGATTGAAAACATGCACACAAGCATGTGGCATACATAATATTGGGTCTAGATGAAGTTAAGTAAAGAAGAGAGCCAATCATACCTCTATACTTTTTCTCATCTACACATATACATTTTTCATCCTTGTCCAACTGTGTTGTAGTGCTCATTGGAGTTTTGCTAGCTGAAATACTAAGAGGGGGGGTGAATTGGTGCGGAATTAAAAATTTTAGAGAGAAACGAAATGAAGTAGAATGAACACATAAGAATTTATAGTGGTTCGGACCCAACTTATCCTATGTCAACTCTCCCAAAGACCTCTTTGGGGTTCCACCAACTACAATAGTGATACAAGGGATTTCAAGGCTATCCCAAGCCTTTAAAATGAGTTTTACCCAAGGCTCACTCACAAACCCTAGTGTTTCCAAAAGGCTAACACCAAACCTAGTGTTTCCCAACTCACAACCAATGAGTTTTACAAATGGCTAACTCATAACCAACCCTAGTGTTTCCCAACTCACAAAGAATTGACACTAGTACAATGGATAACTAATTCACTCAATCCAAGCAACAAATGCTCTAGAGTTTAGGTACCCAAAACCAAACAACCAATAATTACAAATGATTGCAAAATAATTTTACAAAAATTTGGATATCAAAGGAATTAATGTTCTTACTTGAAGAGCATTTATGAAGGGTATTTATAGCCAAAATACCCAAAACTAGCTATTAGAAACAACCCTAAAGGTGTCTCTAATGTCTAGTTACTTTTGCTTTAAATGCATTGAAAACTGTCAGATCGCGGGCGCGGTTCCATCAGTCACGGGCAAGATCTGTCCAACGACTAGTTTTTCGGAGACTCCATTGAATATTGCGGGGGCGACATCTCTAACCGCGGGCGCGAAATCACTGGGCAGAGGATGCCTTTAAGAGCGGCTCTCCATTTAATCAAACCACATGAGTGATTCTCTAACTGCGGGCGCAAAATCATCGGGCAGAGAATGCCTTTGAGAGCGACTCTCTTTTTGATCAAACTGTAGGAGCGATTCTCCAACCGCTGGTGTAAAATCACTAGGCAGAGAATGCCTTTGAAAGGAGCGGCTTGATTTCCTTTTGATGAGCGGGTTCAGTCTGACCAAATCGCGGGGCGATTTAGTTCATCGCGGGCGCGACTTTGAACCTTCAGAAATGGGCTCTCTGTTTCTCAAATCGCGGGACTGACTTAGTATGTCACGAGCGCGAATCTATCTGTACAGAAGCCTTCTAAGTTCTCACCAAAAAGACTTGGCACGATTTCCTTTTCGCGAGCAAATTTTATCGCTGGTCGCGGGCGCGGATCCCTTTGTCACGGGTGCGGTTTGTAGGAGTCATTCAAAACTAGCTTGGTTGAACACTTACATACTTGGGAACTTTGTTAGAGAAAGATAAAGGGTTGTTAAACTCAAAATAAGATGGATTGATGCCATTAAAGCCAACAAAGTCATAAAAAGCGGCACGACTTTAGCGGTTAAAGAAACCTCCACACACATGTGCTAAAAGTAATTTTTTTGATAATTAAATGTGCTAACCGATTTGGTGTGCTTAAAGTGATAAAATACTTAAATTTGTAAACTTTATTCTTGAAGGTCGAGAGTTCGATCTTTAGGACTGTATAGAGAGAATGTGCGTCCAAAATAAAATTCACTGCTTCAAATGGAGTTTTGAATACTAGGGGAATAAAAATTATAAAACTAGTTATTTTCAATTTTTCTCATTTTTAATAAGGATAAATATATATTATTCTTAACTTTTCAAATTGAAAATATATTCTTTTGTCTAGACTATTTTGTCAAGCAAGCATAAAAAATTATTATTTATTAATTTTTTTTTTAATTTGTTCGAAATAACTATTTTAAAAATTGGGATATTTAGATTTTAATCGAGATGAATGGCTGGGAAGGCCTCTGGAGTATTTTCCTTTTTGTTTTGTTTGTTATTTTTTTTTTGAAAGAACCTCTCACATCGTGATGATTGCTACCTAACGGCAAAATATTTGCAGAATAAAAAATATTTGTAAGATAGGACCATGCGATAAAGTATGGTAATCCCCTAGTCCTAACTGGGCTTACATTTATATACTCCTATTCTATCGTTGCTCCACATTTCTACTAAAAAGGTTAAGAGGAACCATATACTGTTTTTTTTTTTTGAACTTATTTATGAAGTTAGAGGTGTTTTTTTGAGTTTTTATGTTTAAAGGTTGGGCTTTTTATAACTAGAGTTGTGCTTTTTAATTTTAGAGTAATCCTTTTAAAATTAGAGTTGGTGTAAAAATACTCTCGTTATTAGTGAAAATAAGAGAAATATTTTCAGAAATAGAGCTCTTCCTTCTTTTTGCCTTTTCCAATTGAGTTTTTTCTTCAAAATTTTTTTATATCTTTCGAAATTGCAGTCGACAAAGAATTTTTTTTAGAACCTTTTTTGTGAGAAACTTTTATAATAATTGTTTTGTTGTTAATCTTCATTGTTTTTTTATTTTATATGTTTATATATCTTTTACGTTTTATTAGTTTACTTTCAATATACTTATCGTCAACTTTTTATATACTTTATATGCAATTTTTTAGATTTTAATGTTTTGTGTTACTGCATCTCGTATCTGTTTAAATATAATGATTAGCATGAGGTCTTCTAAGTTGGTTGAGTTAAAATGTGGAAAAAAATGTTGAAATCAAAGGAGGATTATATCATTGAGTAGTAGCAGGCACAAGTTATTCACCTTTTCTTTTTCTTTCTTTTTACAACTTTGATCTGCAGAATCTAGAAGGCTGTGAGGGAAGAAGAAGAAGAAGGAAGATGAAAAGATGAATGATGCACGAGCTATTTATTTATTTTTCTTTCTTTTTACAACTCCGATTTGCAGAATCAAAAAGAATAGGAGGGAAGAAGAAGAAAAGATGTTAAAATACTTTCAGAAATATATTTTTTCTCTTCTCTGATTTTTACATTTTAAATTGAAATTTTTATCAAAGGATTTTTGATACTTGTGAAATTTAAACTGATGAAGAATTTTTCATAAAATTTTTTGTGAGAGAAACTTTATTTATTTTATTTTAACTATTATGAAATATATATTTATGTATTTTAAATGTTTTGTATATATTTTATTAGTTAGTGGTATACTTCCGGTGTATTTATGATATACTTCTGGTATACTTTATATGTAATATTTTAGGTTTGTGTTTTATATAAAATTCTAAATAAAAGAACACCAGAGGAAACAATCATATATATACTGTTTATTTAAATAAATACAAATAATAGAAGAAGAAGAAGATGATGATGAAGAAGAAGAAGTGGTAGTAGTAGTAGTCGTCACGATGTATTGACTCTTTCTTTTTTTTTTATGACTTTGATCTATATAATTTAGAAGGCTGTGAGAGAAGAAGCAGAATGAAGAGGAGGACAAGAAGGAGACACAATCTATTCACTTTTTCTTTTTCTTTCTTTCTTACGGCTCTGAATTGCAAAATCTAGAAGGCTGACAAGAAATAATAATAATGATGATGATGATGATGATGATGAAAAGGAGGAGGAGGAGGAGGAGACATGTTAGTGTTTTGTAATATGAGATCTCATTTTTGTGTTGTTTTAGTGCAACTTGTATTTTTTATCGTGTCATTTATTCTCTCTATTTTTTTGTAGAGACCATTTTATTCTTTTTTTCCTTTTGTTAATTACTCGACAATGGATTAAATGAGTTAAAAGTTTCTTTCATTTTTGTGGCTCTTGTACTGTGTTATTTTTATCTTAAAAAATATTTCAATTTGTGTGTTTGTTTGTTGGTTATGTCTTTCTATTTGTTATCATTTTAGATTTTCTTTGAAAGTGTTCGATGAAATGTCTATGAGACTATAGGCATTTGATAGTCTACTGAAAGCATACTGGAAGTATATTATTCATAAGACAAATTGTGCAAGCAGAAAAAAATGCCTCAAGAAAATTTAAACTTAAAATATACTTTTAATATAAATATCTACTCTAACTATTTACAATTAGATGATTTTTTTTATTTGCATATAAACAATAATACGTTATAAGTGTTATTGAATTTTATAAATCAAGTAAATCTGAAGTATTCTGTACGTATATCAGAAGTAACTATTCATAAGACAAATTATGCAAGTAGAAAAGATCACTTTAACAAAAGTTAAAGTTAAAGAATACTTTTAATATTAATAAGACAAATGTCATTTTACATGTGTAGGACACATGTCATCTTTCATGTGTAGTTTAGTAAGACACATGAATACATGCTAGTTTGCATATAGAACACATGACACATTCATGTATATTTTAGAGGACATATGTAAGGATACATGGAAAGAAATTGACACCTAGTAATCCACTAAAGATAAAATATACTTTTAATATTATATATCTATTTTTAATATTTACAATGATATGATTTTTTATCTGCATATAATATTTTTTAAACATTATGACATTTCATAAATCTGGTAAACTAGAAGTTTACTGAAAGTATACCAGAAGTATATTATTTATAAGATAAATTATGCAAGTAGAAAAAGTTGCTCCAAGAAAATTTAAAATTAAATCTACTTTTAATATTAAATATCTATTCTGATTATTCACAATTACATGATTTTTTTATCTGCATATAAACAATAATATTTTCTGAGAGTTATTGAATTTTATAAATTTAGTAATCAGAAGTATATTGTAAGTATATCAAAAGTAACTGTATATAAGACAAATTATGCTAGTAAAAAATATCAATTCAACAAAATTTAAAGTTAAAATGTAATTTTAATATTAATAAGACATATATCATTTTTATTACATGTGTGAGACACATGTCATCTTGCATGTGTAGTGTAGTAAGGCACATGAAGACATGTTAGTTTGCTTGTAAGACACATGACACATTCATGTAAGTTTCTTCTTAAAAAAAAAGGCTCTTTTGACTCTTAAAGTTCTTGAAGTGCATATTTTCATCCCATTCTCCATTGTAGTAAATTAAAACTGGTATATTTTACATTTTTGTATTTAAAAAAAATACAAGTCATCAATAAAATAATTATTGATTTCTATAAGTTAAGTATATGATAAGTACACCGCAAGTAAATCCAAAGTATACCATACATATATGACAAAATATATCTTAAGATTATTTTTCTTTTCTGCATAAACAATGATATTTTAAAAGATTTGTTGAACTCATAGTCAAAGAATATTGGAAGTTTAGCATAAATAAATCTCAAGTATACCAAACATATGACAAAATATATCTTAAGTACACAGTAAGTTTACATCAAGTAAATAGGAAGTATATCTCAAGTACAACATATAAAATTACTTGATTTTTTATCTTCATTTAAACAATAATAGTTTCTAATATCATTTCTAAATCTATTGGCTTGTATTTGATATCAAAAATTGTTTTATAAGTACATCGCAAGTAATACAAAGTATATAATACACATGAAAAAATATATCTTAACTAAATTCCAAATATATTGGAAGGTTACCATAAGTAAATTCCAAGTATTTGATATATATGACAAATTATATTAATTAAATCCCAAGTATAACATACATAAGACAAAATATATCTTAAGTACAGGGTAAGTTTATATCAAGTAAATAGGAAGTATATTTCAAGTACACCATATAAAATTAAATGTCTCAAATTTATTGAATTTCAATACATCTGATAGCAATTTAGTCAATTCTAAGAGATTCATATTTCCTCTTAAAAAGGCTCCTTTTACTTTAAAGTTCTTGAAATTCATTTTTTTTCATCCTATTCTCCATTGAAATAAACCAAAACTGGTATATTTTCCATTTATGTATTTAAAAAAAAATATATAATTCATCAATAAAATAATTATTGATTTTATAAATTAAGCATATGAGAAGTACATTGTAAGTAAATACAAAGTACACCATACATATGACAAAATAATCTTAAGTAAATAGTCTGTTGACATCAAGTAAACATGAAGTATATTTCAAGTACAACATATAAAATTACTTGATTTTTATTTGCATTTAAACAATAATAGTTTCTAACATATGTTGAATTTTTTTTAATCAAGTATTCCAGAAGTATGGTACAAGTACACAAGTAAAAAACGATATAAAATTTATTATGTAAGGAGATAAAAATATTTCAACCAATTATGAATGATACACATTCCTTCTTTTTAAATCTAGAGAATTAATTTTTTTCAAAATTTGAAAAAATAAGATGAATAAAGCTTATGATATGTTATGTATTAAAACATATATTTATTATACAACTCCAGGTGATGATGTTCTCTCAGGCATTATATCAAGCAGATCTCGTGCAATATCAACCAAACCCATTTTCACACTTGCATTAATTATTGAATACCAAGATGGTGAGTCGGATGAGCAATCTTATCAAATACGAACCAAAAACATACCAAATAAAAAAGAAGAGCTAATACAAATATAGTTAATTTTTTGTTAAACTTTTTGCTTTTCTTCTTCATAACCAAAGACTATCAACATTTTCAAAACAAAAGGATTAAAAAAGACATGCAGCAAGATCAAGAAATCATGAGGTAGAATCAAGATCGGAGGATGAAACTGATATAAGGAGGAGAGATGAAAAGTGAAAAAAGGGAGAAGAAACTCCTTGATCTTTCATGTTTTTGAAGGAGATGAAAAAAAGTAGCATTTTTTGGGTTTAACATACAAAAAGGTTTCTCTACAAATAAAATGGAAAAAACTCTATAACTGAAAATAAAAAAATTCAACATTGTACTCTTAAAAATGGAAAGTCAACTCAGTGCTGGACATAATTATTTTCAAAAAATCGTGTATTTGTGAAAAAACCCCAAAGGTAAACTTAAAGTAAAAATTATCATTATTAAATATTTTCATCTTAACAGGTCCTACCTAAACTTGACTTTCAATAATAATATGATTTAATTTGAATTAATTTAATTACCTAACCACTTCTCTTTTAAAAAGTTTTTTTTTTATCTACATCGATAATTTATCTTTCGTTTGATAAACATGGTTAATTCAAGTGGTTTCTATATTTAATTTGTAAATAATAATACTTTCAATACAAGTTTTTTTTTTTTATAATTGTTGTTATTCTGGATATTCGAAAAGAAAATACTTCAACACAAATTTATAACTAATAATATAAATAACTTTATTAATTCAAACTAAAATTTCTTTTTTTTAAAAAAAAAACTTCTAATCATCATTTATTTTTTATTTTCAAGAAAATGAAAATCTCTGAAGTAATTATATCCAATACCAACTAGCATTAACTATTATTTAAAAATAAAATATATATCTTTCCTAGTAAATTAACTTAACTATCGTACAAATGATCAATCCACCCAGAATGAACTGGTACCACCTATGTGGGTAGGGGGTGAAAGGTCTCGACTTGACCCACACTTGCTAAATTATAAAAAGAACTATCACACAAATTATATATCTTTTAAATAAATTATGATTAAAAGAATACAAATCTAATCAAACTTAAAACGTGTGCATTATATTAAGTGTGCAGTCAACAACAATAAAAAGCAAATTAAATTTTTAAACTCCGGCCACATAAATGCTGCAAGTGTATTTATCATCATCTATTAAAAAGGGAAAAGAAAAAAACTTGTACAGGTAAAATTATCATCTTGTATCTTTAGGGCCGCATGGGGGAGAGTGTACTTTCAAAATGAAATTCACTTGACTCGGGATTAGTCTGGACTCCAAATGGGACTCCAAATAGTAAAAACTATCAAAAAAATTATCATCTTGTGTGAAAATGCCAATCTATTGCTCCCTCATTGAAGCTACGAACAAACTTTAACATAGAATTGGATTGACCAGTGAATTTACATGTAAATTGAAGTGGAAATAGAAACTCAAACTTTCTCGTAGAAAAAAAGGGATAATAATATTTTATATTCCCAACTTTGATGCAAATTTCAAATATATCATATTTCTAAAAGTGTTTCAATTTGGCCCTTCAACTTTTCAATCTGTTTCAAATATAACTAACCGTATATCTAAACTAACATGACACATTTACATATATCCCAAACATTAGTAAAAATTTCAAATATATCCCAAACTTTAGTGTAGATTTCAAATATATTTCGAACTTTAGTGTAAATTTCAAATATTTCTTAAAATTTGTTGAGTTGGCAGCCGCTTGTATAAAAAGGGATAATAGTCTTTTATATCCCCAACTTTGATGTAAATTTCAAATATATCCTATTTTCAAAAGTGTTTTAATTTGGCCCTTGAACTTTTCAATCTATTTTAAATATATCCAACCGTATATCTAAACTAACATGACACATTTACATACATCCCAAACTTTAGTAAAAATGTCAAATATATCCCAAACTGTGGTGCAGATTTCAAATATATCCCAAACTTTAGTTCAAATTTCAAAAATATCCTAAAATTTGCTAAGTTGGCAACCACATGTATGAAAAATTGCCAAGTGTCATCAAAGCACATGCTTGGATATATTTGAAACAGGTCGAAAAGTTCAAGGGTTAATCTGAAATAATTTTTAAAAGATGATATATTTGAAATTTGCATCAAAGTTGGGGATATATAAGACTATTATCCCTACAAAAAAATTGGCATGTGTCATCAAAGCACATGCTTGGATATATTTGAAACAGATCAAAAAGTTTAAGGGCCATTCTGAAACACATTTGAAAATAGAATATATTTGAAATTTGCATCAAAGTTTGGGATATGTATATATTATTATCCCAAAAAAATAGGCTTTTACATGATCAAACGAGGATTAATTGAAAATTAGAGTACAAATTTTTAGATACCCAGTTATTAATCAATAAAGGGATAATGTTTAGCAACCACAATAAAACAAGCTCTATAGTCATGATTTCATCTAGAGGGATAATTCAATTATCAATCACAAATTCATTTAAGCAAGACTTTTTGAAATTATTTTAATCCTATGTCGAGGTAGAAAAACGTATTCAATTGAACCAACATTGTTAATCTATCGATGAAATTCAATTGAAAAAAATTGAACCCATTAAGCAAATCTTTAAATCAAGTTTAAGTTAATTGCCATCTTTGTATTAACATTTAAACAATCTCAATTCCCAAATCCGGTTTATAATAATCCATCGATTAATTATAAATCCTAATAAACATACATCTAGGTGGCCAATCAAGAAATATGTATTAAAGCTCTATTAAATTGAGGTATCTAGTGCTGAAATTGTTTCTTTAACTGAGGAATCTAGTGCTATTAGTCAGATCAAGTTACCAGTATAGCTTAAAGACCCGGATAGCTTTGCTATTCCTTGCTCCATTGATTCTACAATTAGCCTTGAGTGTCCTTGGGGTGAGTGTGAGTTTGATGCTACTATCAATCTTTCTAAGGATAAATTTGGGCAATTTAAGGGAAAAACATATTACCTTATAATTAGCAGATAGGTCAATCATACATCCTTTGGGGATCCTGGAATATGTGCCTGTCAAACTTGGCAAGATACTTGTGTTGGTTGACTTCATGGTACTTGACATGGAGGAGGATGATCATATACCCATCATACATGGAAGGCGTTTCCTAGCCACCTCTGTTGTAGTGATAGATGTCAAGCATGGAAATGTTGACAATGAGGAAGAAGGTTCAAGTGAAGGATGGAGGAGGCAAGGATGAAACTTACCTTAACGAGGGCCCAAGCAAGGTTCAAGAAGCATCCTTACCAACTTTAGAGTTATGCACACTCACCTCACTTCCTGAAGACTCAAAGGATGTTCCAAAGAAGAAGACAATGAAGAAGTTGAAGGACAAGGTAATCAAAAAAGTCATGAAGATGATTTGGGTGGTCAAGCCACTAAAGCTTCACAAGCAAGCAAGTTCAAGGAATAAAGGTGTCAAAGGAGTGCTTGCCTCTCATTCACCCTTTGAGACACCATGAAGAGATGAATCAATGGCCAAGCTAGTGACTTTAAACAAGCGCTCTTGGGAGGCACCCCAAGGAATATATCCTTGTACATATCCTTTTTCTTCTTAGTTTGCTAATTTTGAAGTTACTTGACATGTTCTCTTTGTGGAAATGGTGAAATGTTTATGAATAGTGCATGGTTATGATGTTTGAGTTGTGGATTTGTTATGTTTTTGTGATTTTGGTTGATTGTGTTGATCATGTTCATGAGATTATGATTGTTATCCTCATGGTCTCTTGGAGCCATTTTTAGCCTTGGGTGTGATCTTTATATTTGTTTATAGTTATTTTTGCTTCCTAATGGTTCACATATGTTTAGTTTTTGTATATATATTAATATTGTTTAGTATGTTGGTCGGTTTCTAGGCCGTGTTTAGGCCATTTTGAATGTTTTAGTTGTTGATTTTTAGTTGTTCATGTTGTTTATATGGATATTAGTTTGCATTTTCAGTGACTTTATGTGTTTTTGGATGGAAATAGATATTTTCAATTGTGTTTTTGTATATAAAATGTGTGTGCATATTTTGGTATGAATATTGCAAAAACTGTGCATGTTTTAGTTATGTTTTAAGTGCAGGTTTTGCCCAAATTTAGTGGTACATGATTTTGTAGGCACAGTGCACAACTGTATAACCAAGAACACAAGAGGCTAAATTCATAGATGCATAGTTGTTCGAAGTCTTGCACAACTGTGCAACATTAGAATCAAATAAAATGAAAATTCCAAGGCCAAAACAAGCATGAACTATGAGTCATCAACAACAAACCATTCCACAAAATCCTCAATGATAAAAAAAACACAATGGAGGGAGTCCAATTTCTAACCCTTTCTCTCTTTATTCCTTTTATTTTCCATCTTTTAATTTCCTTTTTGTGTTGCATGTTGCTTTACCATTTCCTCAATGTTGAAGATAATTGAAACGACCTAAAACTAATAAAATATATTAAGGAATGTAATACATAATAATAGTAATCAATCTTAAATTAAAATTCAAATAAAATTCCCTTGTGAAATATTTTTTTTTTTCTGAAAATGGGGTAACAACGATCGTTGTTAACTAAGCAATGATCGTTGTCAAATGTACAACGATCGTTGTCAAGTGTACAGTGATCATTGTTAAAATCATGAAAAATGGCCAAAAGTTCCAGCAAGATACATGAGCTCGTGGGACATCTACAACGAGCTCGTTGTCAAACAGCAACGATCGTTGTTAACCTTACAATGATCGTTGTTAAGGCAAAAATCCCAAAACAAAATATTTTTCCAAAAATCACAGTTCTAAAACAGAATTTTTGACTTTGCCCTGTAAAAACAGACTCCCACAGACTCTAAATCAACTATTATATATATACATGACAATATACCATTATAGAATCAAATAATCTCATTACATACACTTGTCATTTATCATCTTAAAACCTAATTACATACAAATGTACTTTATAAACTAAATGCACAAAATGTTCAATATCCACTGGCCAACCTGAACTTCTATTGCAAAGCACATGAACTTCTATCTTCAACCTGAAAAATATGCTAAGTGGTGAGCTGGCAACTCAATAAGCATTTAATCAACTAATCAGGCATATTAAGCCAAAACTACCAACATATAAACATCACATATTTCATTGAAGAAACATACAATCAAAATCTATCACACCATTTGAACAACTTCCAATATCAATCAAGATAATTCTCATTCAAGGCAATTCACAACCAAATCATCTTCACAAGCCATCAACCAATCTCAAATCATTACAATCACATCAAATCAAGCTCGGATGACTCATCCTCACATTTC
>CANYLF010286488.1:0-17762 GCA_948193215.1 Bocquillonia castaneifolia
GGTGGTTGTGTTATATTGAACCTATTTTTGTCATCACCATTTTCATATCCATCAGATTGCCCTGAATGGCAAATTGGTTTGCATTGTTCATCACAAAAATTAGGAGAAGAGTTTTGTTGGCTCCTACATTGAGAATAACAATCTTTATAGCAAGCATTATCAACATTAGCATGGAATTTCCAGGGCCAAGTCCAAGATTTTCCATTTTCAATGGATGCAAAAATGACTAACATTGCAATGAAGACTTTGCTTATTTTAATCACACCCATTTTGTTACACTTGTATAATTAAATCTTCTCTAATTAATCCTTTTTCTTTCAATTGGTACTCAAAGATGTCTTTTAATTTGAGCTCATAAAAAAAAAATTTATACGTTGTTCTTATATAGTCCGATTGGTAAGAACTTGGTTTTAGACTTTGAGTTGGCTATTTGTTATATTTGTGGCATAGAGTTGAGTTAGCATAAACTAATAGTCGTAATTTAGTTGCTTAATGATTTAGGCCATCCATCAATCTATATGAGGTTTTTTAGTACGAGTTTTCAACTAGTTATTAAGTCCACATTTTGAATGAAATAACTTAAATTATCGTTTTGATATTTTTCCTTTTAGTTATTGCATAAGGATTTCATTGGGTCAATTATTTTTTGTTAAATAAAGTAGTTAATTTATATTAGTTAAATGTTAACTAGCGAAAATATTGTTTTAATGTTATTTTCAAGACCACGACATTTTTCATTCTAGGATTTTTGTTTTAGAATGTTCATCATATTTGGTTTTTATGCTTGAATGCCCATTATATTCGGATTAATATTTTGCTTAACGAACTTCAGTCAAATGGTAAATTACACCACCCAAAACCCTAGATTGGTCAGATTGACAGATAGATCCTGCTTATTTCTTAAAAAAAATTGCTAGATCAATTTATTTATTTTTTGAAAAAAAATATTTGCGAAATTTCTGGGCCAATTTTTACAAAAATAAATAAATAAATAAATAAATAAAAATTCCAAATTTTTTTTTTCTAATCAGGTTGATTGGGAGAATGCATTTTACCAAATGCGCGTGCACAATGGAGTACATACCCAATTTCATGGAGCTAATTTATTTTGTTAAATATAAATTATTGAATTATACTATATAGAAAAGGTCAAAAAAAAAAAAACTTTAAAGTTTCAACATAAAACACTCATGGGCATGATTCAAGTAGTAAAACCACTTGAACTTGCATGCTGTACGTCTGGAGGTTGAGAGTTCGATTCTTAGGACCGTATGGGGAGAGTGTGCTTCCAAATGGAACTCACACAACCAAAATTAGTTGGGGCTTCAAATGGGGCTCTGGATACCCGGAATAACAACAATTATCAAAGAAAAAACATAAATTAAAATTATCCACGAATGCATTTACCGTTAAAATTGATAGTAATCTATATTCTAGAAGATATCATTGGCTTGTAAACTTTTCACATTGTAATCAATTAATTAAATATGATGTTAAAATCAATTAATTAAGTAACCATATTTTATTACGAGATATAAAAAATCAAAAAATAGTTCAATTTCTCCATATTTGTTTCACAACTGATGTAATTTTTTTTTTATAAATTTAAATAACTCATTTTTACAAAAAAAGACATTAAAATATGAAAAATGATGTTTTTTTAATAAAATAATTTATTACCTTATAATAAAATTATATTTATTGCGAACTATTTATGAAGAAATTTCAATTATTTTTCATACCTTTTCATATTTACATAATAAACAATTATTCTAAAATGTAATAGTATAAAACACCAACACGACTAAAATATCAGCAATCACCAACGGAATTATTCCACTACCGATGGAATAATTCCCTTGATATTACAGATGAAAAAGCAACGATTTGATGACGGAACGAGGATTTTAAGAAAGGATAAAATACTGACGGAATTTTGAGGGATTTATCGACGAATAATATTCATTGTTAATTCCGTTTGTATATTTGGCGCCAAACTATTACCGACCAATTAACAACGGTATTGCAATGAAAATTGCCAACGAATTTAGTTGGTCATTAAATTCATTGGTATATTTGGCGCCACTGGATACCGACCAAAATAACGACGGATTTTTCCATCGCTATGTATGTAAGAAAAACAAAAAAAAGGTGACCGATAGAAATATCTATTGGTAAACCGTTGGCATTGGAAACACAAGCCAAATGCCAACAGAAATACTCGTCTGTTACTTTAGGGTAAAAAAATGCAGACAACTGTCTTCTCCAATTGTCGTTTCTGCAATTTTTCAAACAACAAAAAGAACCTCTACTTTGAGAGAAAAACAGAGAGAAAGGGAAGGAGAGGGAGAGGGAGAGGGAGAGGGAATGGGAGAGGGAGAGGAAGAGAGAGGGAGGTTTGATTTTATTTTTGATTTTTTGCCGCTTTTACCATTGCACACAAATAGTCACATAAACAATTAAAGCAATTTAAATCAGGTTTTAAGAGTGCAAAATGTGCTGGAGCGTGTCTCAAGGCATTTTGGAATCCATTCGAATTGTCAGACCGGTTCAAAATCCATAAAAAAACCATCGAATTAGGCATTTGGAATGTTAGGCGCCTCTGTCTAGGTTCGACGCGCTCCTCTGCTTGATTTCCAGAATTCGAAGAATAACAACCCGAACTCGTTAAAACCTGTAAAAATTGAAATAAAGCATTCCAAAATGCAACAAAACTTTCCAAAATAGTTTATAACAATTAAAAGCAGAAAATTATATCACTAACATAAGGTAAAAACAATCAGAATATAATAATTATGGATCAAGAATGCGAAGAACACTAAAAGAGTGATTTCATTAACCAAATCCAATGTTCAGTTTTCAGTTCTAACCATTAATAATCTTCCAAACACTCTAGAAAGCATGTTGAAAAATCAAGAGGGGGTGAATTGGTGTGAAATTAGAAATTTTAAGAATCAACTTCAAACAAACAAGAATAGACAAGAGAAGTTTATAGTGGTTCGGACAACCAATGTCCTACGTGCACTCTCCCAAGACACACTTGGGGTTCCAATATCCACCAATGGATTACACAATTAAAGTTTTCATAAGTTCACTCACAACTTAGTGTTTGCTAGCTAGTCTCACACCAAACCATTATAAGAGTTTTGCTGAGGCTAACTCTAAACCTAACCCAAGTGTTTCCGAATCTCACTAGATTGACACTTGTATAAGGTATTAGATACTCTCACAGAAAAAATCAATCCCAATTGATTTCTTAAAGAGTCCTAACTATCCACACACAATTAATTCATAAAAAAATTAATTACAAAGATTTTTGAGAAATTAAATTGCAAGAGTTTCGCTATCAAAGATTGTGTGTCTTCTTCGGAAGACATTTATGATGAGTATTTATAACTACAATAACCAAAACTAGAAGTTAGAGACAAAAACATAATTGTGTCAAACAACTAGAAAATCTGCATTTAACGCTCTGCAGCTTTTTTGACCGCTGGCGCAAAATCCTTAATCACAGGCGTGCTTTTCATAAAATAGTCTAATGACTAGTTTTTCTCTAAAATCGTTAGTTATTTCCTTGGTTGTGGGCGCTATTAAACTGACCAACTTAGAGGTCTTGAGGCCTTTTGTTTCTCCTTTCATGAGGGCAATTTCAAAATGACGAACAAAACTTTAATTCCATTAATTAAAATTACGGTAGTGATTTCCAAATCGCGTGCGCAATTGAATAGGCAGAAGCTTAGTTTCAGGATGAAATTTAATCTTCAAGTCCTGGGCATGATTTTAAAATCACGGGCAAGATTGTCTCCTATTCACGTGGGTGAAATCCAAATTGTGAGTGCAAAAAATTACCACGGGCATGATTCACATAATCGTAAGGGTGAATTATAGGTCACTTGATAATCTTCAAAATTGCTTTATAAAACTCAACCTACACCCTTGGAAACTTTGTTAGACACCAAGTAAAGGCTGTAAAACTAAAATTGAGTTTGATTGAAGGACACTAAGGCCAACAATATTCCCCACTTTTAAGTTTAACAACCCAAAAACTTCTAAGGCATTAAAAGGGTTTAAAACTTTGTTAAGTGTGTGAAGTTGATGGAATTGCTCCCCCTCAACTTGTGCATAAGTTAAAAAAAAACCCCTAAAGGAATAAGAATTAAGTCCTTTTAACACAAGTTTTAAAAGATTATCAAATATGCTAAGTTTTTAATTTAAGTACATTTTGAGTTTAAAGGTGTATCCCAATCAACTAAGGTTCCATTAGGTGAAGTGGGGATTTCTCCCCCTTTGTCATCTAAAAAACATGATAATAAAAAAAATAACAAAGCATAAAAGACAGAGGATTAGGCATAGAAAGCATAAAGAGAGCAATCAAAATGAAATACTAATAATCTCATTCATTCATCAAGAAAAGATGCAAAAATAAGTAAATAATGCATGATTTGATTAAGATGAAAACGATGTGGAAGGGGAAATCAACTAATTAACCACGAAGGTCTAAAATCCACTAAACGCCATTATGTTCATACGTGTCAATTCCAAGCTTCTCTTGAATTGACTTGCTATCTTGATGTAGCTAGAAGAGGTATTGATCATGGTCATCTAACCTCTTCTTTATCCTATGGAGAAGTTGGAGAATGGCCTCATTGTTTTCTCATTTGTTGTGGGAACCGTAGAGGTGGATGGTTGAATGTTAATGGGAAGGGGGGGGGGGGGGTATATCAATGTCTTCCCCTTGTGGAATTCCATCTCCACCATCTTCTCTTGAGGCTTCCCTAGCCTTTTCCCTTTCCTTTTCTCTAGCCTTAACTAGTTCCTTTTTCTCTTTCCTCGTAGCCTTTCTCTCTTCTTCCATTTCCTCCTCACTGTTCCCACCCAAGTAGAGCCAAGAGGTGTCCTTTTGAAGAGAGGCACCTCTAGCTTTCTTGAAATGAAATACCCAAGGGGGGGTGAATTTGTGCGGAATTAAAAATTTAAAGATCACAAGAATTGAGACAAGGAAATTTATAGTGGTTCGGACAACCAATGTCCTACATCCACTATCTCAAAGACTAACTTTGAGGTTCCATCAGTGGCCAATGTTGCAAGATCCTTGGACTCTTCAATGGAAGAAATCCTTGCCTTAAAATTCTTTCTTGGCAAAGATCTTAAAATCTTCCTATTGACTTCCTTTGTGCTATAGATCTTGCCCAACTTCTTTAAGCTCTCCATTAATGCGAGAAGCCAATTGGTGAGAGTAGTGACATTCTCATTGGAAGCCTTCTTGAAGGTTTCATATTGGTAGACCAAGAATTCCACCTTCTTGTTCTTCATGGAGGTGAACCATTCATGGTAGTTGGCCAATGTCTTCTAAATAGAATAGACGATTGTGCAATGTTGAACCCTTGAACATTCCTCTCTAGATAAAGACCCAAAGAAGATGGTCATGGCTTTTTGATTCTTTCCATTGCTCCTTCAATATGCATCCACCCAATCTTTCCTTTCAAGCGTTATAGTCACTTCTCCAACCGTCTGTGTTGGTGGCTTCCATTCCGTTAGGACTTGATCCCAAACATTGATTTGGTCAATATCCAAGTAAGATTGCATCCTTACTTTTCAAATATGGATAGTCACTTCCCTCGAAGTGAGGTCTCAAGCTTGTGATGCTTTTACCCAACATGATTTATGATATTTGACTCCCACTTAATGAAGAAATGAGCAACTAGGCTCTGATACCAACTGAAATACCTAAGAGGGGGGAGTGAATTGCTGAGGAATTAAAAATTTAAAGATCACAAGAATGGAGACAAGGAAATTTATAGTGGTTCTGACAACTAATGTCCTACGCCCACTCTTTCAAAGACTAACTTTGAGCTTCCACTGATCCACCAAGGATACACAATATGTGTTTTCATAAGTTCACTCATAACTTAGTGTTTGCTAGGCTCACACTAAACTTTTACATGAGTTTTTTTTCTAAGGCTCACTCAAAAACCTAGTGTTTACAAGGCTAACACCAAATCCAACCCTAGTGTTTCCCAATCCTTATAACATTGACACTAGTGCAAGGTAATAGATACTCTCAACCCAAGCAATCAATCCCAATTGATTACTTAAAAGACCTATCTACCCACAGACAATTAATTCACAAAGAATTAATTACAAAGAACTTTGAGAAAATAAATTGCAAGAGTTTTGGCTATTAAAGAATATGTGTCATACTTTGAAGACATTCATAAAGGGTATTTATAGCCAAAATACCCAAAACTAGATGTTAGATACAAAGGGAGTTATGTCTCTAACATCTAACTACAACTAGATTTAATGCCCTGCAGTGTGTTAGATCGTGGGGGGTGGTTTTTCTCATTGCGTCCGAGTATTTCAAAAAGCAGTCTAATGGCTAGTTTATCCTTGAGATTAGTCGAGGCCGTGGGGTGATATTTTGTGTCGGGGTCACAGTGAAGCTAGCTAGAGGAGCTTGGAAATGAGCATTCTGTAAGTCCTAATTATGGGGGCAATTGGGTGATGATGCGTGTGACACACTCTTGAACCCAATTCCTTTCGATGGTAGAACATTCAGTATGCTAGGAATGGAAGTCACTAATTCTGCCCCTACGACGTAAATTCATAAATCATAGGTGGCTTGACCAATGGTACCTGCGAGGTAGGGTGTTTTAATGCAGGAATGAAATGCAAGGAAACTAGAGTATGAAATATTACATAAAGTTGCTTAAATCACTTAAATCAATAGTCTGCCATCCCTATTGGAGTTGCCAAACTGTAGACAAAGAGGGGTTACCTCAGTAGACTTCTTTGACTGACAACTACAGCACTACGCATTTAGCGGAAGGAGAAAATGTGGGAATCACCATCTGAACTGGCATTAGGAACATCTTACATTGGTATGCGTATCAATTCCTTTAAGAAATGCAAAGCCGCATTGACCTCAGTGATTCTCTGATCGGACTATTGCATTCCTTAAAGTGTGATTATTTACAAGCCTCTCTAGATATTATTCCTACCTTCATTCCCATTACTATACAAGATAAACGAAGATAGGTTTTACTTTCATTTTACATACAATCATGCATCGGTGAGTTTCTATTAACAAACAACGATTCATTTTACATTACCCAGTTTAATTAGGTCAATTTATATGCAAAGGTTATAAACAACACAACAGCAAGCAACACAACCTAGGTTTCTAGCATATTTTAATATACAGGATTACCAAAACATTATTAATAGTCATTTTCATGCGTATTCAACCTAAAACATTACCAAAGCAGTTTGCAAAAGCTTACCTCGTTGCTTATTTCCACGTGAAAGCATTTATTTTAATCATACGAATGAGCACAGAAGATTCCAGGGATAAACACTACCAACGCCACAACAAGGAGTGGTGTTGGGCTCGAACACCACTTGTGCTACTGGTGTTTGGACCAAATGCCACCATAAGAAGTGGCGTTTTAGCCAAATGTCACAATGCTTGGTGGCATTTGCGATTTCAGCACTCAAGACACAAAAATACACAGAAAATGCATTTTTTTGGGTTTCTGATGCTCAAAAATCAAAAAAACACATAGATATGAATGCAGACAACCTAAAAATAGTCTAAACGGCAAAAACCCAACCTAAAGTCTAAATGGCATTCAAACAGTACGTAAACAGAACATGCAGTAAACATAACAATGAATAGAAAGCATTTTATAGCATTTAATCCAGATAAAACATGCAAAAACATTCAAATCATTTATTGATAATGCAAAACAACCTAATAATAATGAATATAGAATGAAAAACACAACCTAAAACTAAACAATCATTCATTTTAGAACTTGAAGCAGTACGTGCAGTAAACAACAAAAACATGCAGTATCATTTTAATTCACAAAAATAAGCCAGAATGATGCAAACATGTTACAAATGTCATAAAAAAACATTTATGAGTCTAAATATATCAATTAAATCATATTAGAACATCGCAGTAACATGTAGAAACATTTTTCATTTTCACAGTACGTAAGAATAAAAAGAACTTTCATGGCAAACCAAGCAGATGGAAAACACAAACCACATAATGAATGCAAATGATATTCACATGATTAGAATGATAAAAAATCAACAAGAATTATGATAAGAAATACTTAAAGTGGGATTAGAAGGTGGCTATGATACGTTAGGCAGTAGGATTGATTTTTTAAAAAGTTAAATGTAGGTATAGGAAGTGATTTGACATCCTCAGATTGTGGAATGAATTTGGCAGAGCTACATCTTCAAGAATCACAAAAGAAATAAGAAAAGACCTTCTTTTCTAGAGAATTAAGAAGAAGAAGGAGGTTTGGAAAATGGATATCAAGAGCTAGAATTTTTTTCTGGGATCTATCCAGAACAAAAAAATGGATTGAGAAGAGCCTCTATTTATAGGCAAAGGTTGCTTAATTCCTAAGCACACTTTATGCCTTCTAGTTGGATTCAAACTCAGTGTTTAAATCTCTGAGACTCCAATCACAGAGTTACATATATCATGAGGGAGTACCATATTAAAGATCACCCTTCTGAACACTCCTTAGATGTGTCACTCAAGAAGAGGCTGAAGAGATCATGAGGGAGATCCAACCTCGAACCTATGGACCACAAATGAGTGGACCTATCCTCGCATAAAAGTACAAAGGAAAGGGTACTACTAGGATACCATGGATAGAGATTGCATCAAAATGGTCCAAAAATGCCATGACTGCTAAATACATGGAGATTAAACACACATTCCATCTGAGTTGCATAACCTTGTGTCTTTTTGGCCTTTCTCTGCTTGGGGAATTGGCACCATGGGTCCTGTCAAACCGACAACATCCAACAGCCATAAATAGATCATTATAGCAGTTGATTACTTCACAAGATATGTGGAAGCAATCTCCATTCCCATTGTCACGACTCACAACATGATTGAATTTATTACCAAAAGAATCAAGTGAAGATTCGGTATCCCACATCATATAGTGTCCGACAACGGAGTACAGTTCCAGGGGAAATAGCAAAGTTCCTAAAAGAAAATGGTATCAAGCATCATAAATCATCACCTTACAGACCACAAGCTAGCGGTGCCGTTGAAGCTGCCAACAAGATGGTCAAGAAAATAGTTGCTAAAATGGTCAGAATCTACAAAGATTTGTTAGAACAGTTGCCCTATGTGATAATTGGGTACAACACTACTATCAAAAGTGCAACAAGACAAACACCATTTTCACTAGTGTTTGGGGGCGAAGTGGTACTGCAAGTAGAAATGCAGCGTAAGTCACTGCTGGTGGCTATTGAAGCACAATTACCTGAAATAGAATGGATGAAAAAGAGATATAGAAAATTGTTGTCATTGGAAGAACATAGAAAGAAAGCCCTTTACCATACTCAGTTGTATCAGAAGAGGCTCGCATGAGCATTTAACAAGGGTGTCAGACTATGAACCATCAAAGAAAGAAATTGGGTTCTTAAGCAAGTTAGGCCGATTCCATTCAACCCATGGGGCAAGTTCAAACCAACCTGGCAAGGTCCATACCTAGTAGTAAAAATCTTACCCATAAGAGCGATTAAAATTTCTGATTTAGATGGCAATGAATTCTCTCAACCCATCAACATGGACAGATTGAAGAAGTACTATCTATGAAGACGTTTACATCCTACTGAATTTGGGCATTCAGGCAAAAATTAGGGAATGAGAGAAAATGTCAAACTAGAAAACCTGTAAAGGATAGTTGGTAACAAGGGGCACACCAGGTGTGATCAATACCATACACTCTAGTAACTAAGTGGCTTGCATTTAAAAAAACAACATTCTTGTTAAAACTGCATCTTATTTATAGTATAATGAAATGTTCACATTTACATAAAGGAAAGGCATATTACAACACAAGTAAAGGGTGTATTTGAGACCTTCTAACATCTATTATTTGCTAGTCTTGCACTGCTTGCCTCAAACAGGGAATACAGCCTCCTAGTGTGAGAAGGAGAAGGCTTGAGCTTCTACGCCTCAATCCAAGCCTTGTAAAGACTGTCAGTCTCAGTGCCCCTGTTAAACCTTATATTCATTTACATACACCTACTTCCTCAGTCACGTTAGACCTATGCGAAGAATTGAGGTCTCAACCTGGAAGAGTCAAAGTTGGGTAACAGAGGGATAATTTACTGAATGTGTCCGTACTGGCGATAGAGACGAGAAGGAGTGTAGAAGCTAAAATAGCCTAACCCAGCCAAGGGGACGTAATGCCTAAAGAACTCAACAATCACGATAGTCAGGGACCACCAAGCACAGTACCAATTGATCTTGTCCTCGGTCCGCCTCCTAAATAGTAATCGCACTGTTGTTCTGACATATGTAGTGCAGTCCTGGCTAAAGGATGGTTCAACAACTGTCGAGGCATATAAGTGTGAAAATCCTTAGGAGGAGTTATCAAACCAAGCCGTTCCCTCAGCCAAATCTGCAAAAAAAAAAAAAAAAATACCGTCATCATCACCATCCCCAAAAATCACCAGCACCAAAACCAAAATACCCTATGCAAACAACAAAAGAAAATACCCTCTTAAGTGCAAAAGCATATGATTGCCTTTAAATACCTTCCTTGGGAATCATAGCTAGTCTAATCATGGTTTCGGCTAGAATAACGGGAAAAGGGTCCGCACCCGTCTCCATATATTCTAAAATATGGGCAATTTGAATGTCACCCAAACCATCAGGGTCAACCAAAATGAACGTGGCATAGAGGTAAAAAGCTAAAATCCTTTGCCAGGAAGGACAACCGGTCATTTGATATCTGCACCTTTCAACTAGCTTTAGTAGCATCATTTTTCTACTATGGGAATACATGTACAAAACTTGAGAAATATTAAATAATGGCACCATGAAGTTGGGAAAGTCCAAGTCCAAGCTAGGCAAAGCTACATGAACAGAGGCAGGAAGATACCTCTTACCAAGAATGGCATCAAACTCTTCAAGTAGGGGGCATATCTCCACCCATTTGAAGTGGAAAACATGGTCATTATACTCCCAAAACTTGGCAGCGCTATGAAGAAAATCGTCATCAATCCTCATGTCTTTCAATGAAACAAAAGGAGACAAGGCAAAGGAGTCCAAGTAACCCCACCTTTTATGACTATCACCCAGAAACTCTTTGATAAAACTCGTCAGAGGGGTAGTGGAAGAAGAAGAAGCCATTATTCCAATAAGAAAGTACAGTAGAAACAAAAATAAAGAATGAGAAAAATAAGAGAAAGAAGAGTAATAAAGCAACAGTTGAACTAGAACTTATGCAATTCTCTTCATAAATATACACATTCAACCAAATCATGCATGCAAAAGCATGGGTAGGTAAAAATGAGTGGAGTAGAGGGCAACATCAGAGCAGGCCTCCCAGTTACAAAAGCCAGCAGAAATTGGTTAGTGGCATCGTACGTGTCAAACAGAAGCAAGAGGTGTCAAAAATGCAACATGCAGACAGTCATAGATTCGGTCAAAATTTAATCTTCATCAATGATTCAACTAAATTATTGTATTCCTTGATGAACCGACCGAATCATTAGCCACTGCAGCAGCATATTTTCTTGAAAATTATGCATTTCATAGACATGCATGCATGCATACATGTAAGGTAAATGGCATCAACCATTCCTGCATTAATACCTTGTATAAAAAATAGTCATAAACTATCCAAACATGCATAATGTGCATCAAAACCATAAAAAAGGAAAGTGGAACTATTCAAATGATCGTAAGCAACATCAAGAAAATATTCAAAAATTGAGGGCCATAGCAAGCGCCCAACAAAGTAAAGAATGGGAATGTTCAGGGGTGGCAACAGTACCAAAACAAATCAGTGGAGTCTATGATGGACATTCCTGCCCGGTTTTGGTGCCTCCAATGACTCAGACGACTCCTCCTCCTCCTTAGGCTCTACCGCAACATCCCGCAACTCACAAAGCTGAGCCCTCAACCTACCTATCTCTTGATCTTATTGCCGCCTATGGTTGTACTAATTCATGCATAGCTTGATAGCCAAGTATTTGCAAGTTTGAAACATGCCAGCCAGCTGATTTGCATCCTCTAAGGGAGCCTATAACAAGTCAAATGAAGTAATAAAAGTCCAACATAAGGAAAATAATTTCCAGAATGATGTAAAATACACTCATGTGACTGACGCCCAGAGGAACGACCATGTGATGATCCATGGAAGGCCTAATCACTTGCTCCCGCATCCCTTCAAGGCTTCAGTAAGTAAGAGTCGAAGAGGGGAATGATGCAACCTGCCCAAGCCTGGTCCTACTCCTTCTTCTAACTACAATGGCTTCTTGCTGAGGTACATCTGGAGGTTGGGTAGCCATGCATTGTCTTGCCTTGTAGCGGAGGTCCCAACGTGACCAATAGGTGCAGCAGTAACCAGTCAAAGAGCTTTGATATTCTTAGGTAGAGAGATGCAAGCAGCATGAGCCTGAAAAAACAACTAAACTTTGTCAGAAAAAAACTGAAGCACGAACGAAAGCAATAAAGAAAGAAAAGGACTTACAGCCAGAGCTTTGCTAAGAGGCATAGGTAAAGGACCCAGGCAGGAGCTCCCCATGATGTCAGAATAGCTCTGGTCCTCAACAAGAAAATCTTTGGTGACTTTACCAGCCATCCAATGATCAACCTCATCTTCAGTCATCAGACGGGTCCAGAACATGTCCTTAGGGGGATTCTGAGGAACCGTCTCACTCTCATCCCAACATTGCTCCATAACCCTCTTTTCGAGGCACCACATCCTACAGTTGGATCCCTCAAGCAGTATCCTCTTATCATTCTCCACCATGGATGTAGTGACAAACTCAGGGAAATGGTTTGGATCACCTGCCCATTCAACGATAATCTGTAAGAGGAAATCAATATAAATCAAAGCTAGAGAATTAATTTCAGAACTCAACGTAGAATGGCATTGCTAGATACCTTGTCATGTGTAAGCTCATTCAAATGCTTCCTGTAGAACCCAAGATGGGGGTGAATTGGTGCAAAATTAGAAAATAAAAAATTACATTAGAGAATAGACAAGAATTTATAGTGGTTCGGTCCCAACTTGACCTATGTCCACTTCTCCTAAAGACACTCTTTGGGGTTCCACTACCACAAATGGATTACAAGGAGATTTATAAAGCTATCTCCAACCTTTACAATGTGAGATTTCAAAGGCTATCTCGCGACCTTTACAATGAAGATTTAACAGGCTATCTTCAACCTTTACAAAGAGAATTCTAAGGCTCTCTCCAAACCTAAACAATGAGTTTCACCCAAGGCTTACTCACAAACCCTAGTGTTTACAAGGCTAACACCGAACCTAGTGTTTATAAGGTTAACAGCAAACCAAACCCAAGTGTTTCCCAATCCTCACAAAGATTTACACTTGTACAAGGTAGAAAGATCACTCAACCCAAGCAATAAATGCTCTAGAGTTCTAACTTCCCTCATATAATAAATTAACAAAGAATTTATTTGCAAAGAATTTAGAAATTTAATTGCAAGAGTTTTGGCTATCTAAAAATATGTGTTTTTATATTTAAACACAATTAAGAAGGGTATTTATAGCCATAATACCAAAAACAAGCTATTGGAAACAATCCTAAGTGAGTTTCCAACGGATAGAAGAAATTTGAAACAAAAGTCATGATTACCTTAAATCGCGGGTGCACTTTCATGGTCATGGGTGCGATGTTTAAAACATTCTCTAATGGTCATGTTGACTAGGAAATCACGAGGGCAATTTCCCCTGTCGCGGGCGCGATCTGATTGTCTAGGAAAGGCTTCGAGAGGGCTTTTTGTTCCCTTATTTTGCGGGCTCGATTAAGTGAGGCAGGGGCTTTGATTTTATAAGATAAAATGTGCCTTAAACCATGGGGGTGATTTGCAAATCGTGGGTGCGATATATTACCACAAGCGCGATCTCCTGTATCGCGGGTGCGAATTACAGTTCATTTCCCAAACTTGAATTTTGCTCAAGGATCTTCAACCTACACACTTAGAAGCTTTGTTGAACACCAAATAAAGGTTGTTAAGCTCAAAATAAGATGGATTGGTGCCACCGAGGCCAACAATCTCCCACTTTTTGAGTTTGACAACCAAAAAAAGCTTTTGAACAAAATTAAGCATAAAAGGATTGCTCTAAGTTTGTGAAATTATGGAAATTGCTCCCCCTCAATTTGTGCTATGTTTTAAACAATCTTACAAAGGAAGAAAACTTGGTTTCTAATGCCAAGCACAAAATTTTAACATGTTAGCAAATATACTTAAGTTTCATTTTTAAGTTCAAATGTCAATTTCAATCCAATCCAATCTCCCTTGCCACTTGCTAAGGTATGGAATCCAGAAATCCAAAAATTTCTCCTCCTTTTCAACTTAAAAACATAAAGTTAGAGTATAAATGATAAAAATACAAGGGAATAATAAGCCATAGATAAGAATAAAACACTTAAAGCTCAAAATAATCATCAATTTTCATTAAGAAATAAAACAAATTACAAACATATGCAATATGAATGAAAAAAGATGATGAAATGCATGAAAGGCTATGAGACTAGATAAATGAGGATGGTTTGGCTTTGGGTTGTTTTTGAGAAGTCTTAATCTCTTGGACAGCCCTAGAGATTCTAATAAGTTCTAAATCTTGTTGAGCTAACTTCTTATCCACCTTCTTTTTCCAAGCCTCTTGGTTGACCATCATTTTAGCCATCCTTTCAAGAGTGTTGAACATAAGATCAACCTTCTTGATAGTCTCATCTTCCTCTTTTATTTCTTCATGCTCACCCATCTCTTCATGAGGAAGTTCTTCTCCAACTCCCTCTTCTCTAGCCTTTGAGGCTTCCTCCCTTTCCTCTCTTGCCTTACCTTCCCTTTCCCTTCCTTTTAGCCTCCCTTTCATCTTCCTTTTCCTCATCTGTCACCCCTCCCAAGTAGAGATAGGAGTTATTAGGTTACTTTTTCTCAATATTGACCTTTTTTACAAAGTAATCAAGGTCCATTAGCCCTAAATCCATAAAAAAAGGATGAGAAAGAGGATAAGCTTTGAACAATCAAAATGAAGGAAGTAGGCAATATGAGTGATAAATGAACTAATGGCAATAGCACCAGTTTTTGAGTTTTGAATGTCAAGGAGATGGTCTATGAAGAAGTAGGCTGCTTGGATAGCCTTATCTTTGATGGCACAATGAAGGAAAAGCAAATCCTTTTGAGTGATTTTATCATTGCCCTCTTTCTTAGCAAAAATAGAATTGACAATGATTTTGTGAAGAATGAAGTGAGGTAGGGTTCTTAGATGTTTTGCTTAGGAGTGTGAGGGTCTAAATCTTGGAGTTCAACCAATATCATTCAAAAATTCACCAATGTCCATAGTGGACTCATTGAAGTTTGAAATGCCAATGGAGGTGATACAAACTCGAACTCGATGGATACATTCAAACACAAATTTGATTAGAAGCTTAGAAAGCAAACTGATTTGATCAACTCCAAAGCAAAGGAATCACCCAAACCAAAAAGTTCAAATTCGTTGCCTAAGAATCTAACTTGAATGTTTGCAATTGAAACGGAATTATCACCCTTAGTTATATGAAACTAAGATCAATAATTATAATTGAATGAAAGATAGATGTGAAATAAACTAAGCATAGTTTAATTTCAAAGATTCAATAAGGAACACCTTAAAGAAAATATGCAACGCATAGGGTTTTGCTTTCAAACAAAATTTATTCATTAATCTGTCTACAGCGGCTGCCCATTACATGCTCTTATATAGAGCTTCAAAAACAACTAATACTAACCCTAATGGACAGAGGAAATTCGGCCATCTAGGGTTTACAATAAAGGAAACAAAAAAAAAATAATAGAAATCCTACACTTATTTGGAAACTAACAAAATTGGCAGATTTCAACCCTGACTTTGCGATCCAATTTCGACCCCTTTAGAGACCTCCAATGAAAAACTGTAAAACACATGAATTGTATATTTTTGAGTTCTCTTTCCAACGCATTTTGAATCGCATCAATCCGAGTTACGTAGCAAAAGTTATGGCTGAAACAATCTGTTGCGTTGATAAATCCGAAAATTAACTTCCTAATCGAATTTAGACTCCAAATGTGCGGCTGCCACCCTAAGGGTTTAGGGTTTCGTCCAAGCACTCCTTGATGCCCTAATATTGACTTTATTGACCCTTGACCTTGACTTGTTGACCATTGACTTTGACTTGTAGATTAAGCTTATTAGAAAAGCTAACAACCTTATTTTCTTCACACCGTTGTCACCATAAGGTTGCCATTGTCAATATTGCCATCTTACCATTGCCATTGTCAATCTTGACCAAAATATTATCCATATTTGAATTCAATCTTCATGAATTCGAATTGCAAGACTCCATGTTATGAATTCAAAACTTGCCATCTTGGATCACATCATGTTGAGACTCCAACATGACAAGGATATCTATGTTCCCTAAAAAAGAACTATGTCAAAAGGAACATTTTGATCACTCAGTAGAATTTTCGCATTAAAGAGGGCCTTGATGCTCTTGGCTGTAACAACAAAAGAGTTCATTAACCACGATGGCTTAGGTGGAGATTTAAACTGAACCCATCTCGGAGCAGCCTGCTCAACCACAGAAACTTAATAGTCAGTCAAATAAGAGGTTGCAATTTGACATGCTTACAAAAACTTATACAATATATAATTTATACTTTGTACAATAATATATTACACAAATTTTTTTATAATTTTATAAAGATTAATATATGAATATAAAATTATTTTTTATCATTTATATGTAATTTATATTAAAAATAAATTTTTCATCATTTTATGTCTATATTAAAATATAAATTTTGTATTTTATTTATGATCAAGGGGAGGCCGGCTCAAATGAACATTAAAATTGTTGTATACTTATTAATAAATTTTATGAGTTTTTCTAATTTGATCATAAAAATCTTATAAAATTAAGAGATAAATTGAAAATATATTTAATTAATTTTACAATCCTATATGATTTATTATATTTTATTGATTAAGCTTAAACCTAAATTAATTTCTTATTTAATTACATATATTATTTTTCAAAAATAAAAATAAATATCATATAAATCCCTTAAAAAGATAATATATATATATATATATAATTGTATTGTTAGAATATAAATAATTTTAATAATTTTTACGTTTGCACTGGAAAATGACTATTTAACGCATAAAGCAAGCTCATATTGTCAAATTAATAAACCCAACATGATGGTGATAAGTTAAATTGCTCTATAGAGTTTTGACTTAAAGCGCTAGGCTATTAAGCCATGTCCACTGCCACTTGCAATAAGCTTCTCAAGATGTTCTAAATCTCCAAAATTCTCAGGAAGACCATAGAGATTCACACAATGACTGATATCCAGATATCTAAGACACTTCAGATTGCAAATGCTGTCTGGTAATTCATTAATACTACTTCCATATGCAGCAGGTGTTAGATTCCCTGAATTCGGATTTCGAAAATCCAACTCTGCATAATGATTCAGCCGATGAGTTGTGCATGCGAAATGGTGACTATTTGTGGTCCAACCCAAATACAATTGCCAAAGTCTAACACAGTAAGATAAATAGAGCTCAGTAAGCCTACTCAAGAATTTAACTGACGATGGGATCTCAACCAAACTTTCACACCAACTCAAATCAAGAACATCAAGGTTTCCTGCTGTAGACAAGTCTGGAATTCGGATTAGCTCAAAGGATTTCCTTACA
>CANYLF010286499.1:0-13554 GCA_948193215.1 Bocquillonia castaneifolia
AAAAAAAAAGGTGTTTTTATACAATTAAATTTTATTTGTTTGATTTAAAATTAAATTAAAACTGAGTAAAAGAAATAAAATTGAATTAATTAACAAAATTACTTTTTTAGATAACATAAAAATATTGCTAAGAAATTCAATACATGATGGAGAGATAGCCAAATAAATTGTGAATATGGAGCTATGCAAAAAGAGGTATTCGAATATTTTTCTATACTGAAATTGTGAAAACAGATCATGCACATGCTTAAGAATTTTAACCTAGCTAGGTCTTTAAGTTGCCAAATCTATTTTTTTGGACTGAATTAACTTATTTGTTGTCTAAATCAATTTTATTTTTATTTGTTTGAGGGCTCGGCTCACATATAATTAATGATTTAGAGCCTTATATAATTTTTTTTATTCACTAAAACCTTAAATTAGAAAATCGCTAATAATTTTGGGGTAGCCATTTATCATTAATATGGTGATTCAGTCCTTTATATATAGGCTTTGAAAATTAGTCATAAATACGCCCCATCTGGTTTCCACATAGGTCCGCCAGTGATTTCATATATGTGTGCATGTATATTAATTAATTGTATTTTCTGATTTGTTTCAACGATATATTACTAATACATCCTAATCTTACTGATTCTAAATCTGGTGGTATGCATCCTAACTAGGAAAGGTTTTTTCACCTTTCATCACAGCAACCACCTAATAAGATTCAAGAATCACTTGCTAGAATACAGCTCTAAAGATTGTGAAAAGGCTCTCAAAGATTTTAATCAGCAGCTCCCAAATTTGGTATTTTTCTCTTCATTAACCTCAATTATATTAAGATTACACTCTCCTCTCTCAATGCCTTCCTCGATAAGGCACAATTTTATCTTAAGATAAGTCAAAAAAGAATAATTCCAGATGCAAAAACTAATGAACAATAAGTGATTAATATTCCTCAAGCAGCAACTAAAAGTAATGAGAAACAAGTAGTGAATAATAATAATATTCCAGAAGCAAGTAGTAATGAGATGCAAGAAGATTATGTGTGAAGACTTTGGAAGTCTTTTTCTGGGAAAATTAATTTGATCCTCGTGTAATTATAATGCCCCTTGAGAAGTTCCAAAACAAGATCTACAGATTAAAAAGTAGTAGTGAACTTAAAAGTACAATTGAAGCCAAGATTGATACTCTATTCTTACAAGAGGAGGAGGAAACAAAAGTAAGTTTCTTAGGTTGCTTGAATCTAGTACAGTTAGATTATGAATCTGATGTTTATGTGAGTTTTAAATCTTTAGAGACTTAAGTAATCGACTCTGCCAAAATCCTTTTCTCTTGCACTTGTTCATGCTGTCCAAGGAAGATTTGATGTTCAAGCATTGTGTTCTTGGAGATTCACTCAAATCTCCAATGGGTGCTTGAAGGTGAAAAAACTATGGTGACTAAGAGGTGTCTTGATCTACTTCACACAGCATTGGACAAAATATGCAAAATGGATGTAGTGAAGGAGTCCAAGAAACAAATTGCAATGACCATGTTAGAGTACGAGGAAGAACATGGAGCACTTGAACAGTATTGGGAAGAACAAGAGCATTTGATACTTTTATTTATGATTTACTGAGAGCAGTCTTTCGCTTTGAACTTTTCTGGATGCATCCAAGATTCAAACTTTCATTATTGAAGGATGTTGAATAAAAGGAAATTTAAAATAGATTTGGTTTATGGCAAAATCACACATGACCAAGATGGTCCTTACATTTTATTTATAGATTCACTAATGACAACAAATGCCAAATGGCATAGTACAGCTCAAAAGGAAAGGTTGCAACTCAAGGAAGAAAAAAGTGAATAACAAACTAAAGTAAAATAGTGTAACAAACTCTAGAAAAGTAGAAAGTTAATGATTTGTCTACTAATAATTGTCTAACAACTTATTATGCTATTTTACCCCCTCTTCAAGTTGGAACTGTGTTGAGACATCAACCAATCCTAACTTGAAACAAAACAATTGATGATGGGAATGAGGAAGGCATTTGGTGAAGATGTCTGCTAACTGAGACTTGGAAGGCACATGTGACGCAGTAATGAAGCCATTTTGAAGTTCATTCCTGACAAGATGACAGTCAATTTCGAGATGCTTAGTGCGTTCATGGATAATTGGATTTTCAACGATATGTAGAGCTACTTTATTGTCACAGAACAGTGGAATAGGAAGTGAAGGTGCAACATGAAAATCCTTCAAGAGATAAGTGATCCACTTGAGTTCATAAACTGTACTTCCCATGCTGCGATATTCTGCTTCTATAGCAGACTTAGAAATAGTTAATTGCTTCTTTGCCTTCCAGGAGAGTAATGAGTTGCCAAGAAAAATGTAGAATCTTGTGATAGATCTGCGTGTATTTGAGCATGAAGCCCAATCAGCATCACAGAAGGCAGTTACCTTCAAGGAATCATCGGCTGGAAAGAACAATCCCTGCGACAAAGTTCCTTTCAAATACTTGAGCAAATGAAGAGCAACATGCCATTGATTTTCTGTTGGAGCTTATATGAATTGACTGAGTTGTTGCACAAAGAATGTAATGTCTGGTCTGGATATGTTTAATTATAGAAGTCTTCCTATCAATCTTCTATTCTTATCAGGAGAATCCAATAAGAAAGAGTCTGAGCTATGAAGCTTAATGCCTGAAGGAAACGGTGTTTTAACTGAATTTGCAGTTTCAAGACCAGTATCTTGGAGGAGATCCAGAATATACTTCATTTGATTTATATACGCTCCTGTGGTTCCCCTAGCTATCTCCAATCCAAGGAAATATTTGGCATAGCCAACATCCTTAATAGTGAATTTGGAGTGAAGATGATTTTTAACTACATTAATGGCTGCCTCCGAATTTCCAGTTATCAACACATCATCAACATATACTATTATAGCAATGAAATGTTGATTATTCTGTCTAACAAAAAGACAATAATCATTAGCAGACTGAGTGAATCCAAGATGTAAAAGAGTAGTAGTAAACTCTAGATTCCATTGTCTTGAGGCTTGCTTAAGCCCGTACAATGATCTGTTTAACTTGCAAAATTTGGAATTTTTAGCTTTAGAGTAACCAAGTGATGGCAGCAAGAAAATTTCTTCATCAACATAACCATGCAAGAAAACATTGTTTATAGCTATTTGATGCAATGGCCAATTAAAATGAACAGCAAGAATAAAAAATAATCTAACTATTACCAATTTTGCTACGGGAGAAAAGCTATCATGAAAATCAATGCCCTCAAGTTGACTATAACCCTTTGCCAAGAGTCTGGCTTTAAATTTGTCTATGCTACCATCACCCATCCTTTTAATTTTATAGACCCACTTTGTTCCAATTGCTTTCTTTCCAGGTGGCAGAGTAGTAACAGTCCAAGTTTCATTTGCTTCCAAAGCATTTAGTTCATCTGACATAGCTTTAACCCATTTGGTATTTTTTAAAGCTTGGTAGTAATATTTAGGTTCATATTCAGCAAAAATTTGAGTTAGAAAGGCCAGATATGAAGGTGAGAGAAGAGGTTGAGGTTTGATCAAGTTGCATGAAGTTGAATCAGACAAGTTGATGCTGACTTTATTTACAATTTTGTAATCAAATTTTGAGGGAACAATAAAATCTTGCAACCATCTTGAAGGTTTGCTAACTTTGCCACTTTTGGTAGTTACATGTAAATTTTGGTTAGGTGGATTAGTATTTCCACTCGAAAGATGAGAAGAAGAAGAACTTTGAGGTGAGAGAGAATACTCTTGTGGAGAACTAGACTCTAGTAAATGAAGATCATGATCATGATTACTTAAATTTTCTACATCTACATCATTATTATCTTCCATGTAATTAAAATGGGGCACTAATATATAAGAAGCATTTTCTGTCTTGTAAGGAAAAAATTCTCATAGAAAACAATTTCTTTACTTACAATAATTTTCTTATTTTCAAGATCAAACAGCTTGTATGCTTTCTGTCCTGGTGGATATCCTACAAAAACACATTTAACAGCTCTAGGGGCAAACTTAGACTTATGAGGTTCAATATTAGTAGCATATGCCAAGCATCCAAACTCGAAGTCTGGAATATGGTGGTGGATTTTTTGAAAAAAAGTTCATAAGGTGTAGACCATTTTAGAATAGGTGAAGGAAGAAAATTTATTAAATAAGTTGCTGTTAGAATGCATTCCCCCTAAAAGTCCAAAGGTAATGAAGACTGAAATCTAATGGCTCTTGCTACTTCCAGAATATACTGATGCTTTCTCTCAGCTACTCCATTCTGCTGTGGAGTGTAAGGTGCACTTTTCTGATGAATAACCCTATTGGTTTGTAACAAGGACATGAAACTAAGATTGATGAATTATGTGCCATTATTTGTCCTTACAGTTTTAACAGTTTTATCAAATTGAGTTCTAACCATAGACAGAAAGTTTTGAAAGATTCTATATACTTGTGTTTTGTCTTTTAGCAAAAAAGTCCAGGTAGATTTTGAGAAATCATCTATTATAGTTAAGAAATAGTGAGCCCCTGTGATTAATTCATGTTTGAAAGGACCCCACAGATCCATGTGAATAAGAACAAAAGAGTCTGTTGGTGAAATAGAACTTAGAGAGAAAGGAAGCCTGTGTTGTTTAGTAAGGGGACAAACATGATCCGAATTAAGACCTTTTCCATTAATTTTAGAGATATGAGATATCTTAGTGTAAGTAGCATGGCCAAGTCTAGAATGCCATAACTCAGGAGAAACAAAATTTTTGCCAAAAGCACAAACAGTAGACTTACTTGTTACTTTGGAAATACTTTTAGAAACAGTACTAGGTGAATCAAAAGTAGTAACATGATCTAACTCAGATTTACTAAAGACAAAACTACTTTTATCCAGATGATATAGCCCCTTTTTCTCTTTTCCTATTGCAAGAATTTCCTCATTCTGGTCCTGGAAAACATAACCATTAGGATAGAAAATTATTTTAATATTTGCTACTTTAGTAATCTTAGTTATAGACATTAAATTGTATTTAAAATCTAGAGCATGTAGAACTTTATTTAAAGACAATTTGGACTAAGAAATACTGATCCAGTGTTTGAAACTTCTGAGGTTTGGCCATTTGGTAAGTAGATAGGTAAACCAGATGAAATCTTTCTAGTATCATGAAAATTCATTAAGGAAGATGACATATAATTGGTAGCACCAGAATCTATAATCCAACTCTCAGCATTTTTATTTAATGAAACAGAACAAGCATGAGGGTAGATATTACCCGCATAATCTGCAGCACTAGCAAAATTAGATTCAACAGCTGACTTGCCTTTCATAGCCTTTTGTATTTCCTGCTGCACTAAACAAGATATCATACTGCTCAATTCAAAATTATTAGAAATTGGATTTGCAACTTCTTCTTTAAGGGGATTATCAATTTCAAACTGCATAGACTGTCCTGCAAACCTGTTCGGACCTAATTGATTTCAATTCCATCCAGCATTACCCTTAGAGTTCCTCTGCTGATTAGCAAACTTTTCTTTCATCTAGTCTGGATAACCAATTATTTTAAAACAACCTTCCTTAATATTGCAATTTTTCTTGCAATAAGTACAATATTTAGACATGTCTTTCCTGGATCTTTTTTCTGGGTTTTCAACTTTATAACCAGCACCTTTCAACATCATAATAGTCATTTCAGCAGTATGAATGGCACTGTTATACACTAATTTCTTTTCTCATCCCTCAAGACCAATACCATAGAATAGATCTTATTGACATTAGGAAGAGGATCTAGCATCAACAAATTACCTCTAACGTGCTTAAAGGAATCATTCAATCCCATGAGAAACTGCATAACCCTATTTCTATTAATCATACTATTAACCTATTTCATAACATCACAAGAACATCCAGCACAATTGTAGTGTGGCGTAGGCATCATACTATTCAGTTCATTCCATAACTTTTTAAGTTTAGTATAGTAAAGAGTGACAGACATGTTGCCCTGCTTCAGATTATTTATCTCTCTCTGAATTTGATACTCAAGAGGACCATTGCATTCACCAAGTCTCCCTTGAATCTCCTCCCACAGATCTTTAGCTGAGTTGTAGTAGATAAATCCTTCAGCATGCTCTTTTGAAATTGAATTTAAAATCCAGGAAGCAACCATGCAATCAATTTTCTTCCATTTTTTATGTTCCTTAATGTTTGGTGTTGGTTCTATAATTTCACCATCAATAAGACCCAATTTATCTTTAGCTCCTAAAGCTAATTTCATGGATCTGCTCCAGGATATGTAATTGTTTTCGTTAAGCAAAATAGATATAAGATTCATTCCTGGTGAATCATTGTTTTAAAGTTAGTTTTCATCTTGATTCCCTTGTTGTTTTAGTGATTCCCTTGTTGGCCGATGATTTATGGAATTGTAGGTAAATATTTGGGCTTCTAACCCATACAATTTATGCATTCATGACATTGACTGCTGAAGAAGAAGAAGATTGTGGTAGGATGAAAGGATTTGTTACTTTGAATGAAAGTGATGAGTACAAAACATTGACTTTTAAAATAAGTGAATTGTGGAATCAAATTAATCAACAATCAGAGAAGAAAGGCTAAAAGTTGAAACTGATGAATTATCTAAATCAGGTTTTACAAACTTCATTTCTTGTGTTCTTTAGTTTTAAGGTTTTACAAACTTAATTTCTCATGTTCTTTAGTTCTTAAGGTTTTACAAACTTAATTTCTTATGTTCTTCAGTCTATGGCCAGTTTTCATTGAGTTGTTATGATGTTTGGAGTTAATTATTGTTTATTGGTTTGCAAAAATATTCTAAATACATGCCCTTTTTAATTGATTGCACATATGACAATGTGAATGTGAATGGCAAATAAAATGCAAAATTAATTGATAAAGCATCTGGATTATTCAAGGGCTTCAAATATTCTTTAATACCCGTTTTAATCCCCTCAAGTTTTTCAAATTGGATCAATTATAAATTTAGGTGAATATGGCATTCAATTTAGATTAATATATAACACAAGAATGTTAAATATTACACACTGCTGGTTGATATAATAGTTAAGTAATTTTCATCATAAATTGAGTTTGTACTTTGATGTGAATTGAAATAAAAATGAAAATTTAAATATTAAAATGATACAAATTAAAATTTAAAGTACTAAAATAAAATATACAATCCAAAGAAAATTAAGGAAGATGATGTAGTATTTTGATCATCGGCTGAACCACCCTTTGCCCTTAATTTTTACATTTCATTTTAGTATTTAGGAATAAATTTTTTTAGCACTATATGTCTCTACGTGTATAACTTTATACCTTTAACCCCTAATATTGTTTTTCATTCGTTTTTACATTTGTTTCCAAAATATCACTGATCAAGGATGCGATTTTTTTTTTTTTTTTGCTGTATGGATGATATGAAGACTTCTAAGTGACTATTTTCACATGTAACTTCTACAACTGTCTGGATTAGGAATTTGCTGCTCTCATGATTATAAACCATTCAATTTAAAAACTAATGAACTCTGAAATTGTTGGATTAGGAATTTGCTATTCTGATGATTATAAGCCAATGAATTTTTAAAAACTAATGAAGTGCGAAATTGATTCGAGGAATTAGAGAAGAAGGGCTAAAAGGTGGAGGGATGAATATGAATTATGCTAGAATTAGTTTAATATATACAATATTTTGAGATGGTAATTTGAAAAATAGTTGTTGGTATTAGTTTTTCCATGTTCTAAATCCTGACAGAAAATTTGTCCATCTTTTTTGAGGTTGGTAGAGTTCGTATGTATTATTTTTTTATTAGTTTGCAAAAATATATTCTAAGCACCCAGTTGCTAGCAAACCATAAATTTACGAGAAGTGGGGTGAAATTAGGTGATGAACGCAGTTTGAAAAAAATATAAGGGTTGAGAAATTTCTAGATCTAAATTAAAAGTCGGGAATTTTAAAAATCAAATCAGAAATCGCCAACATGAATACAAACAAAATCATGAATTGCGTATAGAAAGAAAACGAACCACTTATATTCTTGGAGTTGAGGTATACCATATTATACTGAATATTTTTAGTACCATTTAAATTGAAGACTTGATATTTTTAAATCGATTCAACACTAAAAATACGATATGCTATTTTAAAACTAATCACAAGAAAATTAAGATTCTGAATAAATTTTATAAAAATTAAGATTCTGAATAAATTTTATACATATAAGAATAAGATTTTAAAATAGGAAAAAAACAACTTGACCTAATACATAAAAAGTCAAACATTTTCATTTAATTGTAATTTTTACGAAACATTTTAATTTTTATTAAATTATTTCAATTTTGATTTCGCAAGTCAATCATGTCAAATTAAACTTACTCAAATTGATATAAAATTATGGATAATTAACAATTTAATTACCATAAATGATATGTTATTGCACAAAATAAACTCTATAATTATACATTAATTAATATTTCAAAGGTTGGTTAAAATTATAAATAAATGAAAGGTTAATCTTTTATCTACATTAAGCCAAAGAATAAGTTTGAAATTTACTTGTTAAAATTTTTGTGAAAAGTCGATAAAATTAAGGATTTGATATTGAAAATTGATTTTGAAAATTAAGAATAATTTGAAGTTGTTTAAGGAATTAGAGTTTTAGTTTTGTTGAATAAATTGACAATATGAAGAATGGACAGTTGTTTTGGTGAAAATGAACTGTTATATGGAGAGTCAAGAAGAGCAAAACCTAGAAGGGTGTCCTTCCTTACCCCATTGTTTCTGTCCATGCACCCACTCTTTTTTATTACATATTAAAGGAAATGTTCACCAGTTCATACTAGAAATAAAATTCATGGGGATTGGAGGGGTGAGAAATAAAAAATAAAAAAACTAAACCGATCGTAAAACCTGTCACACCTAAAATCATAATAACGACATACATATTATAACACATAATTAGATTGAAAATAATGTTATAATTATTTTGAACCACTTCAAGTTGATTCACATAATCAATTAACTCAGATAAATGATTCATTCATGAGAAAGGTAACATATCCTCACAAATTTTTTTCCAATCCTCACATTTTATTTCAAATTTCATGGTGGCCACCTAATGAGACAATCCGCCAGGCTCAATCTTATTATCTCAACAATAATCGTGAGTAGCTATCCTCAGGCTCAACTTTTCCACATCACTCATTTTCTTTCAATGAAGCTACCCCCAGGCTCAGCTTCACTATCACACGCTTTATGGCACAAAGCCACATTTCTCATAAATTTCACATCTATGTGAGACACAACACAATCACAACCAATTCATTTCACAACACATCATAACCAATTCATAAAACTCAATTCAATCAATATCACATCAATTCACCATCCAAATAAATTCAACTTACCAAATATCAATTCATTCCACAAAAAATATATTAACTTAAAGAACATAAAATTTTCATCCAATTCAACCACTGTCAATTCAATAAGCCAAGAGCATAAAATTATCATTCAATCAATTAGAACATAACAATTAAACCAACATAGCAATTTCCACTCAATATGCACAAAGTTTAGTCTATTAAATAATTACCAAAAATTTAGAACAACAAATTAGTCCTAATGATCTTTTCTTATAACCTCATTGCCTTTGGACTCACTTATTCATATAATTAATTCAAAGTAGAATTCAATAAACAAACATACATATATTTATTAATCATTAATCTGCCTATAACATAAAAATTCACCAAATGGACACCTATACATGATTTAATATGATGCATGAGATGAATGATACATGACCACATGTATGTACATGTAGACAGCTTACATGTATTGAATTTAAAAATTCACCAGAAATTATATACACTTGATAAAATTTTGATATTTTATAGAGTTATACTTCCATCAAATTAGAAACCGTAGCAACAAGAATCACCTCAAAATGATCTGTATAAATAAAGTTATAATTTTTCTAATACAGCTGCTCATAAACTCGTATAAATAGAGTAGTCCAAAGTTTGACCTTCAAAACCCAACAGAATGGATGAATTTTCTTTTGAAATTTTATAGGGGTGTAGAGCACATCCTAAGATTTTCATAGACATAAAATTTTTCCACTTTGAACTTGTATAACTCAAGTTATGATCAAACTACTGAGGCTGTTCTATAGAGTATAAAAATATCAATATGTACTTTGAAGAAATTCATATAATCAACCTCAAAATGATATTATTTCCATAAATTGATACATGATTCATGCTTAATCAAGTTCCAATTACATGATTACAATTTAAAATTATGTTTTCCCCAAATTCTACATAAACCTCAATTTAATTAAAATACTACAAAGAAAATACTTACCTTAATTAAGCTCTAAACCTTCAATTATTCTTCACTTAATCTAAAGCCTTAAAGAATTTTTTTTTTTATAAAATTTTGATGGAGAAGTGTAAGATGACAGAAGTTAGGAATGGGAGAAGAAAGAAATGAATAAGAAAAGAGAAATAAGTATAGATAAGAAGTAGAAGAGATAAGTATGTGTAGGTGGTGTTGGTGGATGGTTGAGTGGTGAAATTGTCCACTATTTATTATTATTATTATTATTATTATTACACATCACTCTCCCACAACCCTCAAAAAAATTTCTACCAACCAATTAATCTTTCAATCAAACTTATACTATAAATAACTATTTCAACTTTCCTTACAATTAGGTCCTCATTCTAACCTAACTTTCTTAAAGTTTACTACACACAATACTTTTCAACCACATCATTCTATGCAATGCATCAAACATAATTATGAAGCAAATGACATGATTAATGATGTGTTAATGCATATTATTATTTTATTTAAAAGACGACTATGACAGTTTATGTTGATGGAGCCCAATATGTGCTATGAATTTTTCTTACCTACTCCGGGTATATTGCACTCAATGGTTAGACATGCAGTAATTTTTAATTTTTAAATGTCAAAGTATAAAGAATTAAAAAATACTTTACACTCATCCAACCATTGGGTGCAATAATTCGATTCCAGATGTAGGTAAATATACCTAAAGGCTAAAATGATAAATCTCATATATTGGGTAGGGGAGAAGATTCCTCTATCATCCCAGCCTGTGTTGATAGGTGGAACTTTTGAAGTTAACTTGGTGGATTGCTTGAAACTGAAGAAGGGGGATTATCTGCGATGATTGACCAATCTAGCTACCTCAAGCATGCTATATGTATATAATTGGTGTCTTATGTACATTTCGAGGTTCATAGTTATATATAATCAAATGCTAATATATTATTACTGTACATTAATTCATGTTGTTGACCCTTAATTTATATGACATCGTTTTGATTAATTACATGCATATAATAGTGTTGGCTGCTTTTGAAATGATGTTTGATAGGACCATGTTGCAATTATTTGAAAGGTTTCTGATATATAAAGAAAGCATAACAACATGTAGGGTAGAATTTATTTGATAGACTATATATATATAGAGAGAGAGAGGACCATGTTGCAATTATTTGAAAGGTTTCTGATATATAAAGAAAACATAACAACATGTAGGGTAGATTGTTTAATTAATTTATTTGATAGACTATATCTATATATATATATATATAGGTAAAGAAATTTCATTACGTCATAACGAGTGGCAAAACTCAATGCTTAAAAGCAAATAATAAAAGAATGCAAGAGAACCGTAGAGCTCTTATAGAACTCAAAAATCAAAAATTACATTAAAACTAGCTACGAAAAACATCTAGACCACTATAATGAAAATTAGAATGAATCGTCTTAAATATAAAAACCAATTCATGAAAGCACTTCAAAATAGATTGTTCACAATTTGGCATAATATCTGAAAAACACGAGCATTTCGATTCTTCCATATGTACCATAGAAACATCAATCCAAGTAAGTCCCAAAATGCTGAATACCTATTATGATTCTCTATAAAATGCCAACATTCCCCTAAGCTAGCCACAGAGTAAGGCATAACCCAAGAGACTCTAATTTTTTTAAAAAGCCAGTTCTGATATGTTCCAGGCCATTGGGCAAAGGAGGAGAGAATGACAAAAAGTTTCCTGAGCATCCATACAGAAAGTACAAGAGGAACCATAGAAGAACACCATACCTCTTTGAGTTAAAAAGGCTTGAGTCGGTAAGCTTTGAGAAAAGCTAATCAAGCAAAAAATTTTATCCTAGGAGGAGAAATAGAAGACCACATTCTCTTGAAAGGCTCCATAGGTTGCTGAAACCTTTGATCCCAAAATAAATGCCTGAAGGAACTTGAAGAGTACCCCTTATCACTGTTATTCCATCGAAATATGTCAGGTCGATGTTGATCAAAAGCAGTAGTGGAACCAGAAATGTTTTGTTGGTGGGGCAAATTTTAATGTAAAGAGGGCTTGAATCATTAAGTTTTGGTACGGGTTTGAAAAAAACCCTTTACCATTTTTTTTGGATACATTACCTAAACAAATGATTTGAAAAAGTTCAATTAACTCTCAATGATATAATAACAATAATCATTTCAACTAAATTACAAAATAACAAGGTATTCTTTTATTCATAAATCAATCCCATAAAAAATTCAATTATATTATTCACAAATTCAATTCAAATCAACAATATAGTATTTAAACCAACTAATATATTTTTATATAGTAAAAAAATTTTAGTAACTTTTTTAATTAAGATTATTACTATCTAACTTATAAAATAATTTATCTGTTAAATAAATAAATTTAATGAATGCATATATCCAACATTCTCATGACCCATATATTAGAGGGTAAGAACCGTTATAACATATTTCTCATTGTTTAATGTACGATTAACTCATTTATCACTCATACTCTTTAATATTTTATTGTTGTGGGCGAGTAGATTAATTTGGATAAATTTGTTGCCTTGATAATAAATTACACAAAAATCTAAATAAAGTATACACACATGTAATATTACATATATAATTATTTCTATGGTCTTATTTTTTTTTTGTCAAATTTGATTAACAGATGCCAAATAAATTTTAACATTTGTTTAAATTTGATTAGAATTTTAATTTAAGTGGTTTTTATTAGAACTTTATTGATATTTGCAAAAATAATTTTGAGGATTGAAACTTTAAAGAGTTAACAAGATAAAATTTATGAGTATAGGGATTAAATTAGATATTTACTTCTTCTTGATTTATGCGTGTCAGAGCAACAAAAAGGTAAAAAGTTAGGGACCTTTACACGTGTTAGTCTTAGAACCATGGAGTATCAATAGTCTTGGAGGAGTGGGGAGTACAATAGAAAAGCCCAAAAAAATTAGATCTCATCGTCTTCTTCCTCTGGTTTCTCTGTAAATCAGCTCTATTTTTTCACCTGCAAATCAATCAACAAAGCTTCTTCTCCAACAAACAAGCTAACACACAAAAGGGAAGGGGGGGGGGGGGGGGGGGGGGGGGGGGGGGGGGGTGGAAAAAATAGGGGGTGGGGCGCGAAGTGGGCCGCGAGGGGGGAAAAAAACGGCCCCGGCAAAGGTTACGTACCCCAC
>CANYLF010286939.1:0-18743 GCA_948193215.1 Bocquillonia castaneifolia
CAGAGATTCCAAGATCGGACTTATGCATTCTTAAGGCGTGATTCTTTACAAGCAACTCATAGAATTATACCCACCTTCATTTCCACTACTCAAAGCAAGTAAAACATACAAGAACATTCTTACATTTTACATACAAAGCATGCATAAGTGAGTTTCTTTGCAAACAAGGATCAATTTTATATTACCAAACCATTGTTAGTTCAAATTACATGCAAATGGTCAAAGCAAATACCACAAACACATCAAACAACCTAGGTTTCTACCATTTTAACATATGAATTACCAAATAGCCTTATTAGGTTCATTTCATGCATATTTCACCTAATTCTTACCAAAGAAGGTTAGATTACTTACCTTTTAGCTACATTCCACGTGAAATTTTTGTACACAGAAGTTGCAGAACACTGGGGGAGCCTTCACAGGAAGCAACACCACTCTTTGCCACAATCACCATCCAACGCCACTCTTTGGAGTGGAGTTGAGCACAACACCACTCTTGGGAGTGGCGTTCTGGCTCAACCCACTCTCAGTAGTGGCGTTGCCACGCTCACATGTAGGGGAAGGCAGAAAATGCAAAAAAATGCAACTTTCGGGCTTACCAAAACCCGAAAATTGGCAGAAAACTCAACCAAAACATCAATGCATGATGCAAACAACCTAAAATAAGTTTCTATATCGCACAACCCAACCTAGCATGAATCTAAGCAATCAACCAACACTCAAATGACATTTACAGTAAGCATATACTGCACTACTTATAGAAACTATGATGCATGCCTCCAAATCAGTCAAATCATGTTTAGAACAATTGAAACAACTTAAAACAACTTCAAAACAATGGAAACATATATTATAACATGTAAATCAACTATATGCATTATGCCAAGAACTTACAGTAACAATTCATTCAATACAGTGAATATGCAGTGCATGGATTTTTATAGAAATCAATTGAAATCAATTGGAATGCATAAAATCACTTTAAAAATCATTTAAACACCATAAAAACATGCCTTAGGTTAACAAAACATCAAATCATAGCATTTAAAAAGATTAACAGTGAATTTTAATTGAAATTGAAATGAGCAGACAATATATTGTAACTTTTTAAAATCGATTGAAATCAACTCAAATACTTTTGATTTTGATTAAAACATGTTAGAATCATCTAAAAACTACATAAAACACAATTTAAAACAATTTTCAGAATCAAAATCATAAAAACAAGAAATTGAAAAAAAATCACGTACAATACACTGAAAACAGGTAAAATTGGAAAACAAGCACACAATCATGCTTAAAAACACTTTAATTGAATAGATTTAACATTTAAACATGTTAAGAATCAACAAAATGAAAATCTAATGAAAAATGCAAAAGATGCAGTACGTACGTTCAAAATAACTTTCACGATAAAATTGAGCAGATGAATATTTTGTTGTATACCATGAATGAAAATCATAATAATTTCATGGAAACAATATAAAATTAACAATTAAAAGAGTTTGGAATACTTACAGTAAAGATTCACAGAACTCTAGATCCAACAGACAGCAGAGCTGTTAGACTGAATTTCTATGGGAAGGCTTGATTTCCCTCATTTGTTTGAGTTGATTGGCTTTTATTGTTTTAATCACGTACTGTTCTTTGTTATTTTTTTCGCTCTCTTGAAAAACACTTACAGGAACTTAATTAAATTTTGCAAAAAACTCTCCAAAAAAAATCCCCCTGTAGAAGAAAATGAGTATGCCTTTTATAGGCAGTGACTCTGATGTTTTGCTTAATTCTTAAGCAGAAAGGTTTGAAATTTGAAATGGAGATTGATTCAATCAAATCTTCTGTTCATTGTTTGAAATTTGAAATCAAAGATTGATATAAATCACGTTCAGTTGCATTTTGAAATTCAAATTAAAATCAATTCTCCTGTAAGCTTTAAAGAGAAATGGAAGTGGGCTCTCAACTAACCTTAAGCCCAAAAGAGCTTAATTAATTACTTAAAAGGCCAGCCCATAAGATTTGAATAAAAAATGAAGCCCATTCCAACTTTTAAAACCACAATATAGGCCCAAACATCACACTAAGCCCATTAACATGGAAGCAGATATTCTAAGCCCATTTTGGAGCCCTAAACGTCGGAATTAGAAAAATTGTATTAGAGAAAAAAAAAACTGTGCAGAATGGCCCCATTTATTGTAAGGATAGATTGCAGGCCATTTTGAGGCTTGTATGATAAGATATGATGAAAACAATGCATGGTTTCATTTCAAAAAATGATTTTCTAGCTTAAAGTAATGCATTTTCAAACCTGAAATCCACTTTTGAAACATGACATGATCAAAATGAAAGCCATATCACTCTAATTACACCTTGTGAACATAAGTGATCATCATTGGGAACTCTGAGCCACTTCCCTATTCCTGCATCCAAAAATTAGGTGTCTACAGTTTACCCCCGCTTTGTCAGAGGTTTGGAATATTAACCAATAATATGGAAAATGACGACAAAGAACTAACCACATAATTTTTGGAAAAGAAATGCGTTCCTCAGTTCTGGAACGATTTTGCAGTTTCAGAGCTTAAAGGAGCTAGTTTGCGGTTTCGCTAATCTGCCAACTTTGAAAGCTTGGAGCATTCAATGTGGAAAGATTTTTTTTTTGAAAAGCTCCAAATCAAAAGTATATTAAGTGTACTTTCATTTGCAAAAAGAATCAACTAAAGTGGTGCTAGAACAAAGGAGATGCAAGATAAACTCCGAGAAGTGTTCCGAAAGCTATCTCAAATGTATCACTAAAATGTCAGGGGCATTTGGGGCAAAAAAATGATGGAATTAAAAGAAAGGTCAAAACATAGAAATTAAAGTAGACATCTTGAACTTCATTTTAGGCTAAGCATGTTTCAATATGGAGTTCGAATGACTAATATATGCCCCTTACAAATTAGGTCATTTGTTGGATCGCCAGAGCCTTGGTTTGGTTTAAAAGGGAGAATTGGAGGAAAGAGCAGTAGTGAACCGGACCTGAACTGGACCTGAACCAGTCTAGCTAGGTACGGTTCACCCTTTTAAAGCCTAAACGCGTGGAGCAAACCAGATTTGATCAGACTAAACATGGAGAAAATTTTGGTCCGGTTCATATGTGGAAAACACGATTTTCATCCAATTTTAGGGCAAAATAGGGTATTTTGAGGGGGTACTATATATTCAACTCATTAGGCTTTAAGCCACAACTTTGGTTTGTTTTATTTTATGTAAAAAAACATTAAAAACCTTAGAAAAACACCATTGTTCAAGGATTCAAGATTGGTTTGCAAGGAATTGGAGAGATTGAAGATTGATTTCATCTTTTCAAGACTAAGTTTTCCTTTCCTTGATTTTATTTATCCTTTATTATTTTTCGTTTGTTTTTTTTATTATGTTTTGGAACTAAATTCCCTACTAGAGAGATAGATGTAATCTAGTAGGGGGTAAATTGATTATTAATGGTTTGATTATCTATTTTGATATAGTTTTTCTTGTTTTCTTCATTTAATTCAATTTCCAAGAGCTTAATGACATATTTCTTGATTGATCACTTAGATTTATGTTCCTTAGGATTTATAATTTAATCAATAGGTTGTAATAAACCGGATTTGGAAATTGAGCTTGTTTAGATGTTAATACAGACACAACAATTAACCTAAACTTGATTTAAAGATTTGCTTAATGCGTTCAATTAATTCTCGGAATTGTATCGACAGATTAGAAATTTAGTTTAATTGAATACGTTTTTCTGCCTCGACGGATGATTAAAATAATTTCGAAAAGTCTTGCTTAAATGAATTTGATTAATAATTGAATTATCCCTCTAAATGAAATCTTGAACTCTTGTGTTTGTTTTACTGTGTTTGTTAGTTGATTTAAATTTGCTTTTAATTGTTAGTTTAATTATTTGCATTTATTTTCTTATTAATTTAGTTTTCAAAAGTATTTCAAAATCAAATCAAGTTTATTCATTTTATTTTTAATTGTTTTACTTGTTTAAACTTAATCGAATTATAGTTAAACGATTGTCCCTGTGGACTCGATATCGTACTCTGAGTTTATTACTACAATAGACCCCGTGCACTTCCGGGAGCCTATCACTTGGATTACAAAGATGACCGATAATACAGTTCAAGATGAACATCATTACATTAACCTAATGCCACTTAATTAGCCATACTAAATTACCATATGCAGTTCATTAACCACCTCTCACATAAGCTTCATTAACATAGACTAAACTACAAGATAACTACCGAACACTGCTAATTAGACTTCACTAACATTCATAACTACGCATTGAGACTTCATCAGCAACCTTCCAACTGAGAGAACATCTACCAATAACAAAGCCTGTAGTCATTACAACAAGAACATGCCACCAACCATGGCAACAACTAACTCATTTTCTTTGTGGCACATTTTCTTGTTGATTTCTTTCTAATTTTTGTAACAACCCCACAATTACATTCTTTGCTCTTTCACTCGTAGGTAGATCAAACCATCAAAAGAAATCATAACTTCCACTCCTCTATGCAAAAAAAAAAAAACTCATTAAATAACCATTTGTCCATAAAAAAATGGCATTCAAATTAATTTTTATAGCCCTAAATTTTTATCCATTTTCACAACCCATTATAATTGGACATTAAAATCAAAAATAAAAAGATTAATACGATCCCCATATCTCTAACACCCAAAGAAACGTCTTCCAAGGTTCAAATCTGTCCAAGATGTTCGAAGAACTTCTATCTCTTGGCATCCACAATTTGGAACGTATATTCATTGTTCCATACTCATGATGTTTCAATCCAAGAAATGTTGTAAATCAAACTTGATTTAGAAAGAAGAAAAAAAGAACGAAGGTATCTGTATATTCACATAGTTTTCAACCATGATCGTGGATGTTAAAAAGGGTTTCTATAATTATAATTTCATCTTTAAATATAAAGAGAGATGTTTATTTTTGATTCTTTATACTATTTATTACAGTTATTTAATCATTCTTATCATTTTTTTAATTTTTATTTACTTTAATTATGTATTTTAGTTAATCATTCTCTTTAAATGATATGGCAGCTGATGTGGATGGCATACACTTAGAAGATTCCCTCTCAAGCATCCACATCAGTTGCAATTAGTCGGATAAACTTTGGGAACCCACTGGAAGCAACCAAATTAATGTATGGTTATTGTTAAGATACAAACTGAAATTCAGTAATTGTTTAAAAATTTTGTAAAAGTTCAGTGACCCACCAAGTATCTTACCTATTTACAAAGATATATTGGTTTAAAACTTGGATAATTCTTGTTGAAAAATGTCAACTTTTATTTGAGCTTGCCTCCCTTTGATTATCAATAGAATATAAAATTTATGTTTTCTTTAATAGATTGGACCTAAAATTTTCTTTTAATATAAATAGCAATTATAATTATGGCTTATTGTAAATTTAAAAAAATTAACTTGAGCCAAATATAATACGAATAAATCAAACAAAATATTTAAAAATTAAAATTTTCTATAATATTAGGAAAGTGAAATAATACTTAAAAAGCCTTTACTTCCACTTTATTATATGTATATAGAGATATATAAATGTGGCTTGTTAAGATTAAGTTCCCTATGCTTTAATTCTATATGGAGATTATGTTGTTAGGTGGCCGGATCTTTTTTTTATTTAACTGTTATCTCCACCTGTTCTTAGTATCAACACTTTGAGAGTTGAGGTGTTGATTTCTTTGTCATTTCTTGTGATGTTTTTAATAGAGTTCTTTCTATTTATCAAAAAATAAATAAAAAGTTTCAAATAAAATTAAAGATGAAAAAAATGAAATTTGATATATAAGTATAGATGAAATAAAAAAATGAAGTGGATGGTTTAAAAGTTATTAAAAGAAATCACCATTGAGACATGTAAGAAAAACTTTTTAAAAAAAAATTAAAATTGATGATCAAACATAAAATTATTTTAATAGTGATAAATATTAAAATAAATTAGAACCTTAGCCATGCCCAGCACCAGCCATAACCGCCCTCTTGCTCAAATATCCACCCGCAAACACCAGCCTCTTCACCACTCCGACCACCCTGCCAACCATGCCCTAACTAGCCCCACCCCAATGGTGCATGGAATATTAACCCTAGTATTCAAGAAGAACGCACTGCACTTTGGTTTTCTAAGGGTGCATCCGGATCTCAGTCTGCCAACGGTGATCAGTCGAATCAACCGAATTTTGATTGGTTCTTTTAACCTATGAGCTTACCCTGCACGCTACCCACAGAAACCAATCCCCAAATCTCCTCACAAGGCACTAGTTTCACAACCTACATCACCAAAGTCACCGTCCAGGCCTTCTTTGAGGGATAATCGCACCTATGCACCATTTGTATCTATTACTATGGATCGAGCAATGAATGAAACTCATGTTTTCAGGTTTAATGGGGAAGTTAAAGCCCCTGAATGGTCGGCAAACTCATATGTAGTGATCCTCAGGGATATCAAAAAGAATTATGAACCAGCATTCTATAATGTTGGAAAGGGGTTTTGCCTTCGAAAAGATCTCTCCTTTGGGGGAGATAAGGTATTGATCAACTTTCATTCTAGTGATGCATTTGAGGGTTTTCTTGGAGGGGATAAGTATTACCTAAATTATATTATTAAGGAATTCATTTGATTTGAAGAGTGTCCAACACCTACTGAGCGATTGGCTTGGCTTGATTTCTTCAAAATCCCATATAAATTCCTCACTGGCCAAGTCCTTGAATTCCTAGCTTCCAAATTTGGAAGATTTGTTGGACTCCATGAGGATCTATTTAATCCAAACAGGGTAGAAGTGGCAACATGTTTGGTCTCTATACCTGGCAGCCTAGTGAATGGACGTTATAAGGTGGAAGTGAACTCGGACAGCGTTACGCTGCATGTTTTTGAGTCTTCAGCTCAAATTAAGTTATCTTAAGAGGAATATGATGAATCAGAAGAAGGATCAGATCAAGAGGATTTGCTGGAACATGAGATAGCGTATGAGAAGAAGGGAGATAAGGATCACGAGCAATAATCACTACCTATTATTGAGGAACCTTCTGAGGTCGCTCCACTAAGCTCCTTGCCATTGAACGTGGCAGTGGGTAATTATAATGCTGCGAGGAATTAAGCTGTTGGTTTTATCAATACTACTAGGAGGAATAAAACAAGGAGATTACTGCTTAAGAGTGCTTTGGGCTCTACTATCTCACCAAATTCTAATACAACGATGTCTAGTATTAATATTGGTAATAGAAATCTTCTTATTAGAGAGAATATGCACTCAATGGGAACGATACCAATGCAAGAGGGGATTGATGAAACTTGGAGGATCAGGTAAAAGATGGGTTTATTTAATAACCTAGATAAAGCAAAGGTGGTTCACAGGTTCGAGGACATTATGGCTGCAGCCTAATGTCTTTTCTCTCCCCTAGGTTTCGCTCTATTCCCATGTCTTTAAACTTTTTGTGTTGGAATTCTCGAGGTGGTTTCCTTAATACTGCAAAGCAATGGTTTGTTTGTACTCTTATTTTCTCTCATGGCTTGAATATTTTGCATCAATTGAGTCCAAGAAAGAAGTAATTGATAGCATTTTTCTGAGCAATTACTAGGGCCATTCAGATTTTGATTTTCCTTTTGTCCCTTTAGTGGGTGCCTCAAGAGGAATTGTTTTTTTTCCTGGAATTGTGTACAGGTTGTTTGTGCTTTAATTTCCTCTTCTTCTAGATGGTTGTTTGTTCATGTTTTAAGGGCAGATTTGAGTGTTTATGTTCTCGTGTTGTATGGTCCAAATGACATGGCGGATAGGGCACTCTTGTGGGCTGATTTGCATTCATTGATAGTTTCTTATGATAATGTAATTATGTGTGGTGATTTTAATAAGGATTTCAACCCTGTTGAGAGGTCTAATGGTTCATTAACTCAGTAGATTCTAGACTTCTAGTTTTTTTTATTAATAATGCAAAGCTTTATGATATGGCCCTTAATGGTCGCCCATACACTTGGCATAATATTGCATCATACTCTAGGACTGATAGAGTTTTTATTTCGAGCAGTATTGTCTCTTTGTGGCTGTTTAATCCATTACAATCATTGATTCAACATTATCATATCATTTCCCCATAATTTTCAAGTGCACAGTGAACTATACTTGGGGTAGTTTGCCTTTTAGAGCTCTCAATGCATGGTGGGAAGATAATAGGTTCTTACCCTTTATTTCTAAATCCTGGATGGATATTTGTAATGCTAATAATGTTGTTTCTCTTTCTCGAAAACTGACATTTTTTCGTAGTGAAATTGAAAAATGGAACAAGGATGTTTATGGCAATGTGAAGGAAGAAATCAAGAAACATGAAGCTCAGATCTTAGAAAGAACATCAAATGTGGTTATTCGCCCTCTTGATCATATTTAGCAAGAAGAATTAGGCATCCTCAAAGCTTGTCTCTTTCAAAAGAAAACGTAGAAGGAATCCATGTGGTATCAACAATACAGAGTAAAATGGACATTGCTTGGAGACAATAACACCACCTTTTTACATGATGGCATCATCTCACTTTCGGCACAATAGTCACAAAGGTGGAAGAAGATAGATGAACACATTTGGATCCTATCCAAATCAGAGATGCAATTTATAATTTTTATATTATTCAAAGCTGAGGAGGATATGCCTTTTGATCTTAGTGCTTTGATTTTCTTCTTTGTCTATTACAAATAATGAGTTCCTTATTGCTCCTTTTCCAGAAGAAGAAGTATGGTTAACTATATCTTCTTGTGGTGTGAATAAAGCTCTAGGCTTTGACGGTTTTAACTTCTTCTTTTATTGTAGGGCTTGATCTTTTATGAAACATGAAATTATGAAGGTTTTGAAGGAGTTCCATCAGTCGGGCTATCTACATAATGATCTCAATACCTCTTTTACAGTTCCGATGCCTAAGGTTCTGAAGTCTTCATCATTGAGGGATTTTCAGCCTATATGCCTTATACATGGAATTTATAAAATTATGTCCAAGCTTCTTTCTTTTAGATTAAGAAGCATTCTCCTTAGTCTAATATCAGAATCCCAATTTGCCATTGTCAAAGATAGGAGCATTCATGAGTGTTCGTTCCTAGCCTCAGAAATTGTCTATAAGGTGCACTCTACTAAAAGCCCTACTTTCCTTCTAAAGCTTGATTTCCACAAAGCTTTTGATAGTGTGTCATGGAATTATTTAGTAAAGGTTATGGGTCAAATGAATTTCTCGAGTACTTGGAAATCTTGGATGAAAAGTTACCGAGAAGCTTCTTTGACATCCATTACAGTTAATGGGTCTCCTACAAAGCCTATTTAAGGAAGGGAGTTAAGCAAGGGGACCTATGTTCCCTTTTGTTTTTGTGTTAGTAGTGGAGGTCTCAAATAGATGACTGGTAAGGTAGTATCCATGAACTACATTTTAGGTTTCAAATTATCAGAGGATTCTCAGTATTTGTCGCTTCTACAATTCACAGGTGACACTTTATATTTCCTACCCACTGATGAAGAAGAGATGCTTTGAAGTTGTTTCTGGGCTAAAGATCAACAATTCAAAGAGCTCTTTAATTGGCATCGGGGTTCTAAACTCATTCACGGAGAACTGTGCATCACTTTTGAAATGCAACGTATCTACTCTTTCTACTTTCTATCTTGGAATGCCTCTTTCTTGCAAAAACTTAACTGTCCATGATTGGGATCCATTAGTGAGTAAATTCTCTAATAGACTTGCACTATGGAAGGGGTTTTGTTTATCATACGTGGGGCATTAATCTTGATAAAATCGGTGCTACATAGTATTTCACCTATGTCTTTGTTCACTATGTCGAATGCAGTGGTCAACAAGCTAGAAAGTTATATGAGAAACTTTCTTGGAAAGGAGAACCTAGTGGCCAATCCTTTTGAAAACCAGTTAGGATAGCATTTGCCTACCATTTCAGCTTGGTGGTTTAAATATGTCATCATTGAGACTTTGGAATGCAAGCCTCCTGTTTAAATGGATGTGGCGATTAAGGAAGCAGAATGAGTCTTCTCTTTGGGCTGAAGTTTGTGTTTTCTTTGCAGGCATTAACTATTTCTTGGCATAGCTTGCAATCCCTCAACAGTGCTGATTTCTCTCCGATATGGAAAGGAATTATTTTGGCTTCCTGCCAGCAAATTGATCTTTGGCATTTCTTTATTTCTAATGCTTCTCTTGTGCTAGGCGATGGTGATCAGATCAGCTTTTGGCACAACATTTAGTTTCACAGAGAATCCATGGCCTCTCGATTCCCTTCGCTGTTATTTTAGGCTTGTTATCAGCAAATTTCAGTTAAGGAGGCTTTTCTCACCACCCTGATCTAGTGCAGACTAGCCTGGAAGAGGAACCTGCGTATATCTGATAAGGAGCTGCTCGACCATATGAAGCAAATATTAAGTCAGGTTCAGCTTGAAGAGAGGAGGGATGTGGTGAAGTGAAAACTAAGCAAAGGTGGTGAGTTTACTGCTGGTTCGTTTACAGCAGGCTTCTTTCAACACAAGTCAGCTGTCACGACTCCTTCAGTTGATTTTGGAAGATTCTGGAAAGCTAGTTATGTCCCAAAAATCCGATTCTGTGTTTGGACCTTGCTACATGAAAGACTCCCAACTCGTTGTCATCTTACAAGCCGAGGCATTATCACTATTGACAATGCAAGTTGTTGTTTTTGTGGAAGTTTAGAAAGCCAAGATCACCCTAATGCTACACTGCTCAACTAGTGCTTCAGTTTGGAGTTCTCTTTTCAAATGGGTGGACATCTCATTTGTTCTGCCAAGTAAGGTCACTGACTTCTATCACCAATGGGTCAGCTTATTTCGAGGTGCAATTTAGATTTCATTTTGTACATGGTTGTGGATGATTCTTTGTTGGAAAATTTAGAAAAAGCGAAACAGAAGAAATTTTCAAGATCAAACAACTTATGAGGATGTCTTGTATAAGTGCTTGTATCTTGCTATGTTCTTCATCAAATGCAAGAACCCACATTTTTCTTACAGTGCTCATGATGTAACTAATAATCCTTCAGCTTTCTTAGATTTGTAATTTTTTGACCAATTCTTTAAGTCCTCTCAATAAGGTCTCCGACTATAAAAAAAAAAAAAAAAAACAATTATACTATATAGTACAAGACATGTAAGAAAACATTTATTTATTTATATATAGAGTTTTAAAATGAACGTAAAAAGATTATAGTTGGGAATATTTAAGGGAAAGCTGTCATAACGTGGCTCTGCTCCCTGGCCCCCTTGCATGGCACTGTACCTACCATATTTATTTCTTAATACTTATCAAAAAAAATAGTGTTTACATATCTTTACCTCATTTTATGCTTTTTTTTTTAAATAATTGTCCTATTATTAGATTGTCTTTACAGAGATAGAACTATTAATGTTGTTAATGCTGGTATTTTTTTTAACCGTGAAACTTATTTTTGATGAGGTCCGATCGACGGACTCCATTTAAAACTTATTTAAAAAATAATCAAGTCTGTGATTTGAACCAGGATCTTGAGTAGGCCAAAGCTTATTGGTCCTTACCTTATGTTCTTCTTCAAGATTTAGGTAAGGGTTTTTTTTTTATGTCGTTCATGAGTTTTTTTTTTTTTGAATGATCCTTCATGAGTTTAATATATTATCAGAGTTTATTATTAGAGATATTTATTCTTTAATGGGACCAAGAGTCTCTATTGAATTATGGTTGGTGGTATTATAGTGGGTTGATATTATGGCTTTAGATCCTCGTGGAAGACATATTTTCAACCTCTTATTAGGTTAACCTAAAATTTGGCGTCAATATTTGCCCCATTGAAATTTGGATGGGTTTAGTTCGTTGCCCGAGAGAAGCTTTGGCCGTTGACAATGACTGATGGAGAGCTTCTTCTTCCTAACAACTATGGAGTTTTAATTTGCTTTAATTTCTTCTATCAGTCGTCCATGAATATAGATTTCTTTTCTTCAATAATATATGCTTTCATTCTTTTTAGTCATATACATACACATGCCGTACGTCAATGAAGGATTTTTTTTCCATCTCACTCGTCTGAATTTTAAATTATTCATTTCAAAAACATTATAATTACATACGTTATGTAAGTTTCAATGAATAATTTTTCTCCTCGTTGTAATGTTAGTGTAATATTTGATAGCTTGAAAACAATAAAAATAAAAGATGAGATATTTGGAATCATAAAATTAATTATATTAATATCTTGACATAGAAAGATGCCTAAACATCCTTATTGATCACGTGCAAACTCTCACGTACATTTACATATAAATTAAAACTCTTATTTAAACACACATGCACTCTATAGCAGACATTAGGGTGCAATTGCATGTGGTCTTTCATCTAGTTCTTTGTCTCGGTTGTAGCATCAGGGTGCCCACCGTGTCCAGGGTGACCACCATGTCCGCCGTGTCCTCCATGTCCATATCCTCCGTGGCCACCGCCATATCCTCCGTGGCCTCCACCATATCCTCCATGGCCACCGCCATATCCGCCATGACCACCGCCATATCCTCCGTGTCCATATCCGTCCACTTCTTCATTTTCCTCTACAAATAAAAATAAGTAAATAAAACAAAGTTATTAAAACTTGGCCAACTTAAATATATTACTCATAACTAAATATTTAAACGTAATTAAATTCTACTTACTAGTTTGGGTTGTCTCAGTAAGTTCACGAGCTGAGACCTCAGAAGCGATGAGAACAACCACAGCAAAAGCAAGGCCAAGAAGAAGGAAAGTTTTAGAGTATGCCATTTTTTTCTTATCCAAGAAAATGTGAGAAGAAGCTAGATAGTATATAATTAATTGATCAAGTTACTTATGGGCTGAGTTAGTAGTGTTCGAGTGTCCACTATTTATAGATGTTCAAAGAAGGAGGCAGAAGAGAAGTGATCGAAAGTGGGTCCAAATTGCTTTCTAGTTTAGTTTAGATTTTGGATTATCTTAATCTACTTTGTAAGCAATGAATTATTGGAGTTTATAGAAAAGTCAAGATTCAATTTAATGAGCAGGGGCCACAAATTTTAGCAAAATAAATTGTAGACCAGGAAACTTAATGACAGGGCAGTTGGTCATTTATTATGGTGTCCGTTCCGAACAAGAAAACAATTTAGCAAATTATCTTTACAATTTAACGATTTTAGTAAACTTAAAAATAATATTTGTCTCCCTTTCCAAAAAATTTTTTTGTCTCATATATATATATATATATATAATCTAGAAGAGCTCCCAAAATTTTACCACATCAAAATCGAATGATTTTATTTTATTTTTTAAAAATACTTAGCTCCTAAATTTTCTTTTATTATTAATTAAGTTTCATAATAAAATTAAAATTGACCCATATAATTAAATAGAATTATATTAAGTCTATAATTTCACTTTTTTTTTAAAGGGTCTAAAATTTCAACCTTTTTTGATAGGAGGTGAACCACCGGAGTTTCCTAAACCCCATTTTACTATTGTCCAGACCAATCTCTGGCTGAGAGATGCATTTTCTCTCTCCCAACAGGGGTGAGGCTTGAACTTTATTAGAGCATACTAAGCCTATAATATTGTATACTTTTTAGTTTAGTTTGTGTTCATCTTTTTTTAGAATTTTATTATTACATAAAACGAAAATTACACATTATAATTTTTTTACTTTTTAAAAATTAATTTAATTAATAATAAAACATTATAATATATATTCGATAACTAATTTACTATATACATTCAACCAAACTTAATTTCTATGAATTTTAATTTTTAAATGAATTTACACATTTCGCAGGGAGATGACTAACTGATGATATATAATATGTACAAATGATAACATGGATATCATATATCATTAACGGTGTGATGCGCTACTCATGACATATCCAAAACTTTTTAGCTATAATTTTTTAAAAATTATCACTTTTAATCAGATCTTTTTAAATTTTATCATTTTAGTCTAACTGGTAAGAGTATGTGACTCTTGCACACGTGACATATAATATTTTCAAGTTTGTTAAAATTGATACAAGTCGCAAGTATACTGGACCAGAATGATAAATTTTAAAGGTGATGTTAAATTTATTAGTTGACTTAAAGTTGTGGCTAAAAGAATTATACTTTAATTAAAATTATTGAATTTCTTTAATACTTGATCATATTTTATTGGTGATTTTATTTTTTTTCTAAAATTGTATTACAACTTTTTTTTCAAAAAATTAGTTTTTAGATGGTAAAATTATATAGCTCCTGTCTCATTTTTAGAAACGATATATTGTGTAATGTGGATTTTGAGTTTTTCATTCTCCAGTTATAAAGGGCATCCCTATTTTTAGTAAAGTTTTAAGTTATTCTTTCTTATTTATTCTTCCTTATTTATAGATTTGTTCATGCCTTGGCCTGAGCGATATCGGGTCGGATCCAATCCAACCTTTGTTTTGTGACCAAACTCAAGTTCAGTTGGAGCTTGATTCAGTTCTAATTTCATTTTTCAAGCCTAATCAATGAATTGAATATACAGGTTCGATCCAACTTTATATATATATATATATATATATATATATATATATATATATTCTGCTTATTTCTACATAATAGATAAATTTTTTTAACAATTTGCAAAAGTTTAATTAATTAAAATTGTTGGATTTAATTGATTATTTAAAAAGGTCCGGATATAACTTGTAATTAAAATTCAAAATCAGACTAAAACTGTCAAAATTCAAAATTTGGTTAAATTTATAACTTGTAATTATTTGGCCACTAAACGTTTTTTTGAATGGATGAAATATTATTGAAAAAAATGATTCACTGATTCTCATAAAAAGAATTAGAGTTGATTGTGAAGTTTTTCTTGTTTTAGTTGATTGTGAAGTTGTGTGGACGATTTGTATTGACAACAGGTAACCGACATTCACTTAGATAAGGACACAAGTCGGTTTAATCGAGTGATTTCTCTTACGATAATCGATAAGGACACAGGTCTAATGTGTCAAGTTGTCACAAGTCAAATGTGATTTATCATAAGATTATAATTTAGATCATCAATATTTATATTGATGGTTTATAGTTTATACTGTTCGATTTCAAATATATAATTTTAAATTTATAGTATAAAATTCTCAATAACTCTTAATTTTTTTCAAGAATAAAAATGTAAAACGATCCAATTTCAAAAATATTATTTTCATTTATGATATAAATTATTTGATAACTTTACATTTTTTCTGAAATAAATTTAAAAAATCTATCATAAATATAATTATAATAAATTTTAATTAATAAATTAGATTCAACTCACATAAAAAAAATGTTTAAAAAACAGCTTACTCTTTTATTAAAAAACCAGTCCTTTCAAAAAAAAAAAAAAACCCAGTAGTAACACAAACAAGAACGGGTTACTTTTTTTAAAAAAGTAATTTGTAATTGAGAGATTGTTTTGTTCAAGAGAGATCTGTTTATGAAAAAATAAAATTACTATTTTGTTAGTGGCTTCTTTTTTTTAATAGTTATTGTTTGAGTGGTACCTCAGTCCTTCGGATCTAGATTAATTCATTGTGAGGAAATTGATGTCTAGTTATCACCCATTTAACTTTTTATCCTCTCCCAGTAAAGGAGTGGCTCAAACTCGAGACTTTTAAATAAACCAAAAGAATTTTATGATTTATATTAACCTCCTGATTCGTTACTTTACTTTACCATTAAAAAAAAAATTTTTCCTTCTACCATGAAAATAACTCAACTACTGACCAAAAATTAAATTACTTTACACTTTTTCAAAATAAAGAGAGAGAAATGCATGGCTATACACACACACACACACATAACTACATACATATTGATACTTATCAAGAACAAACTACCTGATATAGAGGGCTGTTAATGGGAAACAACCTTATTTGGTTGGGGTCCGGGGTGCTTCGGTCGGATTGTTCCATTCGAGCCGGGGTTTGATTGGCTTTTAGTGGAAAACAAAGTAAAACTGAATCGAACTAGCCTTAGAACTGACGGAATCAAATTGGTTTGGTTTGATTTATTGCGGTCCGATTGGTTTGGTTTTTAAATTTTAAAATTTTTTAAATATTTATTATATACGTTTATTAAAAATTTTAATAAATACATGTATTTTAATATAAAAAATAAAAATACATATAATATACATAAAACATAAAAAATGCATAAAAATATTTAGAAAATAATATAAAAATTAAAATCAATTTTTTTCAGTCGGTTCAGTTTTCTATATCCAAAACAAACTAACGGAACATATTTCAAAAATTGATTCGGTTCTGTCAGTTTGGATGTTCGGTTTGGTTTTTGCACACCTAGTTGGGGGTAATTAAGCGCCAAAGAATTATGTACTGAATTTTAAATACTGAATTTAATAAATGTTAAAACTTTCAAGTGTTGAATATAATAAGTTGTTTGATAACTTTAACCACCAAAAATATTAATTTTCATTATATATTTTTAAAATTTATGATCATTAATGTGTACAATTTGACTATAAGTAATTTTTAAAGTTAGTTACAATCATATATAATGGTATAATAGTCAATACATTTATAAGTCAAATAACGGATACAAACATAAAAAAGAAAGATTTTTAATTTATTAATAATATTTTGATAATAACCTAAATTTATATAAATTATCTTAGCAAATACTTTTAAAAAACCAAGCATTGATAATTTTCAATATAAGTTTTAAATCTAAAAAAGTTTTGATTTACCATTTTAAGTGGTCTTTGATGTAATTGATTAAATTGAGTTGGTATTTGTGTCGTCAAATATGACTTAAAATAACTAAGTGTAAAAATTTTTAATTTAAATGATAAATTGGATTATTAAACACCACATAACTTAATGAAGTTTGTATTTAAAGAAAACAATATTTTTTACATTATATAATTTATTTTATATATTTTTTTAAAATATTATAGTTTTTATCATTTAATAAATCAAAATTTAAATGGTTGAAAGTTTTTTTTTTTTGATAATTAATTACTTGAAAAGTTGAAACCCAGCCAAGCAAATAATAATCAACTTCCCAAGATATGTAAAAATCAAGAAAGCAACTCCAATCCCCTAACACACTAACACTATAGATCTATTGTTAAAAAAATTGAGAACAAAAAGCAATTCAAGTCGTTGCACAAATTCTATTCACTAGTAGTATATAATAATTAGCATCATATAATAAGCTCCAGGGCTGTTTGTTTTAACTGTTGGAGAGCATTTTAGTTCCCAACAGCTAGCCAAAGTGTTTGGTTAAATTTTTTAAATAGCTGCTAGTAGTTGTTAGGTACCTTTTTTGTGCCAGTTCACACAAGTTTCAAATTGAAGCTTTATAAAACTGTTCACTTTTATTTTTATTTTTTAACTTATTTATCTTTTTTTTAAAAAAAATAAAAATCTTCATGTTTTTTTACTCATCTAACTTTTTTTTTATATAAAATAGTTATCATACACTATCATTTCAAAAATATAAATTATAAATAATGTTATTTTAACATTCATTTTATAAGTATATATTATTTTTTGCTTTACTTTTTACGTTCACTTTTTTAAATATGTATACTTATATATTTAATTACTTTTTAATTTTTAATTTTAATATACATATATATTGAATTTCTTTTTTTATTTTCAATATTTATATTAAAATATATTAACCTAAATATTTAGTATTTAACTTTATACCATTTTAAAATATTTTCATAGACCTTTATTTATAAATTTATTTTATTATTAGGATGATTAATATGCACAAACAGTAACGGTTCAAAAAGTTTAACCAAACACCTAACATTAATTACTATTAGCTACCTTCTAACAGCTATCGGCTAATAACTACCTGCTTAACTAAAAAGGTTCTTAAATTTTTTGTTAGTTTTATTTTTTTTAATTTGAAAAATTATCATTCACCTTTTTTATGAATTATCATACACCTTAAATTAAAAATATCTATAAAACAATAAACTAAAACAATTAATTTATCGGACTCCAAATATAATTTACGATAAAATCTAGCTGAAAAATGAGGGGTGAGCTTACTTTTCAACGGTCATATTTCCAAAGGTGATCTTTTTAAAAAAATATATAATAAGATATTTTATTAGGAGGAGGGAAAAGATATAATTAGGCCATAAGAGAAAGAATAGTCAAATAGGTATACCAACTTGTGACACAGGCCCAAATCAAGGAAAGTTGAAAAAAATCAGTAATTTAGTATGCAAAATTGTATTTTTGGGCTAAATAGGTGTAAAATGTCAATTATCATTTTTTAAAAATTCAGAAAAATTCATTTTAACAACTTTTCATCTAATATTTTATATATGAGATATAAAATATTTAATTCAAATTTTAAAAAATTATCAATAATAATTTGTGGTCAAAATTAATTTTTAATGAAAAAGCATAAATAAATTATAAAAAATATAAAACATATTAAAATGATATTATTTTTATAATAATATAAGACAATATGCTAGATATATTCAGATAGTTAATGATAAAATTTGATTAGTTTTACATAGCTAATTTATTAACCAAAAAATTAATTGAAAATCATATTATTGACTAACTATTTGATAAATTTGAAAATTAAGTTCATTTAAATCTATCAATGACCATTCCAATAAATTTAACTTATAATTTAAGATTTTCACACAAAAAATTGTACAATTTTTATATA